>JADDOH010000290.1:0-34289 GCA_016648135.1 Agrypnia vestita | reverse complement strand
GGTAAACTGAACCCTGCCGAACCAGCCAACCATGCCCCAAGCGAAAATTGACTCCAAAAAGTTACTTGTGAGCGTTTGGTGGACTAGTGCTGGTGTCGTTCACTACAGCTTTCTTAAATCTGGCCAGACGATTACGGCAGATGTCTATTGTCAGCAACTGCAAACCATGATGGAAAAGCTAGCTGCTAAACAACCGAGGCTGGTTAATCGCTCTAGGCCACTGCTGCTTCATGATAACGCTAGACCACACACTGCACAACAGACGGCTACCAAATTAGAGGAGCTTCAATTGGAATGTCTAAGACATCCACCGTACTCTCCGGACCTTGCCCCAACAGATTACCATTTTTTTCGAAATTTGGATAACTTCTTGCAAAGGAAAAAATTCAACTCCGATGGGGCAGTCCAAACCGCCTTCAAAGATTTTATTGATTCCCGTCCGAATGGTTTTTTTAGTAAAGGGATCGATGAACTACCTATGAGATGGCAAAAGTGCATAGATAGCAATGGTACATACTTTGATTAAATAAATATATTATAATAAAAAGAAATCGGCTTTATGTTCCTCCCATACTAAACGCCAATTTCATATGTAAGGACCTAATATAATAACTGTCAGGATATAGAAATATCAAAATTGCTTATTTCGGAATACGGCCGAATATCTACATGTTTTGTTGTGCAATGTTTTCTTCTTCAGAATAACATAGTACACTAGTTATACTGAATCTATATACTCTTTTTCCTACTTTTATCCTGGTTGTTATCCCATTATCCTGAAGATGAGAAAATTGTTCTCGAAACAATATTGTTTCTAATAAAGTGGTGTTAAGGAAGTAATTTAGATTTTATTAATATATTTTTAAATCTACTTCCTCATAGGTTCGGTCATAACTGAGGATCGAGGTTTAAGTTAAATAAAAACAGGTGGTTTATTCCATTACATTAATTTATTTACATTAATTATTATTTTGCATACAATTTCATACAGTT
The DNA here is from genome assembly GCA_016648135.1 of Agrypnia vestita. NCBI lineage: Eukaryota > Metazoa > Arthropoda > Insecta > Trichoptera > Phryganeidae > Agrypnia > Agrypnia vestita. Next base: position 33,296 of record JADDOH010000290.1, on the reverse strand, counting down.
TCATAGATAATATTACGAGGAAATATAAAAAAATGATACATAAATATATACATACATATTATTCATTAATACACACAAATAATCAAATATTCCCAATGCCATCAATCAATTGTTTAATTTATGAAACAATTAAAAATAATTTCTAACATATTTTTAAATACACATTAAATTCTAACATTTTAATAACCTTACATATGTAATATTTATAAACTAGGTTCAAGCCACGTGTGTGCCCTGAAAATATAATGTGCACGTGGCAGCCGAGGGCGGTGATTAAGCTGTCTACCTTTGGGTCCACAGCGAAATCGTCAAACATATCTATTCAAAAAATATCCCCACACATCGTCACATTAAGTGAAATCTCTTCGTATATTAACAACACTTACATAAAAAACTTTTTTAAAACGGGAAATGTGAATATCAAAGAGACGAGAAAATAAATTAAATATTTCGCATGCATAACTTTAAAAATATAGCGGAGATGAATATTTAACAAAGGAGCGAGCAGCACGCCCAAGATTTTTATATTTACGTAATTTTTCACGAAGAACTCGTTATGAAAAAAAGCCGTTGTCAGGTCTGGTTTCGCAGTGATGATTCCTTTCAGAAAAACGAGAGTTTAATTATAAACAAATTGCATTTTCTTTGCATTCTGTAGTGCATTTACAGGCATGCAGTACACATAGATACGATTGAACGGAAGCAAACCCGTTATATAGGCACCTTTATGAATCGTTTTTCGTTATTAATTTAATAACAGAAAATATTACCACTAGCTTGTTGTATAGTCAAGCGGTTGCCAAAGTCTACTACGTTGCAGGTGCTTACAGAGCCGTTTTATATATTTTGAAATCGCTTTGGAACTTTTCAATTTTCAGAAACAAATTACAATTATGGAAAATTAAAATAGAAGTAAATAACTGATCATTGTGCCCCTTTTTTGCTAGGGTAGGCAGATCAAAAAAAATAGTTTTTGCTTATTGCAGCAACTTACGACCTTCGATGGAGTTGAATCTCTTTAGAATAGTATTTATCGCACCTAATTAAATGGTTTGCAAAAAACCTCCAAAGAATAATGTTAAGAAGATTTGGAAACCGCTGGTTCAGTAATTTTATGCCACCCTTATGTAATGCATATATTTTATATACGTATTTTAATAGTGTGTGAAAATAACCTAACCATTTTGACAACCTTTTGGAATAAGCTTAAATGTTACATCAATTTTTTTCACCCTTTGCAATGGGCTTGACTCTCGATTGCATATCAATAATATACTTAGTGTTCATCGCTTTACTAAAAACATAGAAATGGAACACATACTAACTATTAAGCACATTTTTATTTACAATGATTTCACCAGTTTCTCGTAATTATTTAAAAAAAACGTAAAAACAAAAGATTACGTGGGTCGAATGACGTGCATGATTTATTTTTAAATAATGACAACCATTTAAGTAATGATGAAAAACATAACAAATTGCATATATCTATAATATTCACATAATATAATGAAGCTAAAGAACCAGATTGATGTTTCATAGAAATTAACTTTTGAGGTTTATATACACGAATGGTTATTGAGACTGCCAAAATTTGCCAAAAATAATGCAGTTGTGGTATACGAAAACAAACCCGCCACTATCCAACTGACTTAAATAGGGGATAGTAGGAATAATTGGCAATTGTTCTTGAAAATATGTTATTATGCTTTTGAAACAGTTACCAAAAGCATATCAAATTAAAATTTTCCTCTCTGACTGTAAAATCGGTTACAAATATCTTTATCCCATTTTCGTCAATTGGATAGCGTGGTATTATTTTTGAACCCTTTAATAAGTGTAATATTGTACATTAGTAGTAAAAATAGAATAACCAACATAACACGTACAATTTTCTCTTAAATTAAAAAATAGTTTTTATTTATAAATTATATTATTTACAAAATTATGGTAGTAATTATGACAGTCATTAGCTTTTGAAAATTAAAAGGTGATCTTTATAAATTTATATGAATAAATAATAAAAAAATTATGAATTATTGAAATAAACAAATTTAGGAAGAAATTGTTAAATCTCCATAATAGTTTTAGTCAATGTGCTGTTTTTAGTGTAATGTTGATAAGTTTCAGTTTTATTTCCAAAATTGCCTTTATGATTTTTTGATTTTTGATTTGATGATGATTGATTATTAAAAAACATGAATAAATGAGTATGAGCAAAGAGAAAATTTTTTAATTAAGATAAATCATAGAAGTCTCACAGATGCGAAGCTATTGTGTTCTCAGAACATACACATTGAAATTTGTTGGAAATGTTGTTAGAATATTTTTTGTTTAACATCAGAATTATTAAATGTATGAAAAACAACAAATACAAACATAACAAAGAAATATTTAAAAAATAACTGTCTCAAGATTTCAAGACTATTAGTTTTAAAGTTTTAACCTAGTTTTCACCTTTATAATGATTTTTAATCTAAGGGTGAATAAAATTATAAAACAGGTGAATAAAATAATGAAACACGTGTATATTTTTAATCTAATACATTTCAGTTGTAGACATTTAATGTTTCTTATCCCCAGAAGTAGGGAAGACGTGAAACAGAAAAATTCTTTGAATCACGAAAGATTTAATAGCAATACTGAATACCGAAACTGATACTGAAAAATATAATGGTTACGCTGAAAACTGAAGTTTGAGGGTGTTGCTGCTATCATCTGTGGACTGGAAAACTCAGCAGGACTCCTGGAAAAAGGACGCGCAGGCACAGGAACTGGAGCGCGATCGATATTCCAAGATAGTTCCCTGAATACAGCCCTGTGGCCGCCCCATACTGCATGGCATCTGCATACTCCCCTGCAAGTTGAAAATTTATTCCGATACTCTGTTATGTATACGCAGTGTGCGGACATGCCGTATTGGCGAAAGTTTCTTGCGCAGTGAGATGATTGGATTACGGCGATACTGTCTTCGCCACTGTACATACGAGGGCGTATTGAAAAGTAAGGTCTCCAACGACGCCATTTCCGAACGCGGGATGCTACGCAAAATTTGATAACAGCGCTGCATTTCTTGGTTCCCCCATTACAGTGTACATTCATCCGCGAGACCTTGAGATGCTTAGTCGCTGCGTAGTAGTCGTTTAGTATGGAGCTCCTGCTTAGCTCGCCCGCCAGGTGCGAACAGCGCTCAGTCATTCGATTTTCGAATGCAAAAAAGTTTTCTTCGATGGACATTCATAGCCAGTTAGGTGAGAAGTGTATGGACGTAAAAAACGTGCGGAAGTGGTGTCGGGAGTTTTTTGAGGGCCGGAAAAACGTCCATGATGAGCAGCGGTTAGGGCGGCTGAGTTTGCCGGAATCAACGGCGGGCTCTAATCGACGAGATGGTGCGCAGTAACCGGAAAATAACCCTTCATAAGATAAGGGAAGGTAAGGTTTTTAACTTTTTTTTTTGCATTTATTTTTAATTTTTTAAATGAATGTATAACATCGCAAGAATATTGTGTCAAAATTTCAAGTCAATCGGAGCAAAATTGACGAAATTGTGAACATTTGAGCGATACTCAGACTGATTTTCTATACCTGCTCGGGCAGCTAAGAGACGCGCTCACCTGAGGACTACCGGACGTGTTATTGTATTTAAAAAGTTTTGCGTAGACAAGGACAAAAAGTTGCTGATGATGAAAGCTCTTTGCTGTGTGAACATGGTATCGATGATTATGTGTAAGTATAAAATAAGTGTTGAGTTTTATTTTGAATTTTACAGTGTGCAAAACTTTAAAGCGTTTTCCCCACATCTCACGTTTTCAAAGTCGGTGTCCATCATAACTTCAAAACTACTGCACCGATCCTTTTGAAATTTTGAACGCTATTTCTGTACATAATTTACGAGGTAACGCTGGAGACTTTTTTTCAAATTTGTTATTAGTTTGTTATTATTTTTAATAACAAATTAGTCGATATTTTTCGCAAAAAATCGCGTTTTTCCCTTCAAAGTGTTCCAAAAAATTGAAAAATTGAAATTTCAAAAACCCTCCCAGTGTTACCTGGGAAAACCTATTATCTAACGAATGAACTTTGATTTTTTGATTTCAGATGATCTAGCACCAAGTTATGATGGACACCGCAATTCTACTTTTTTCCGAGACACGTCCGAATAATTGCTGCCATTGCCGTATTTTTTAATATTTCTTCTTGAAAAATTTACACAATATTTTTAAAATGTCATACTTTAATGTATCATTGGTTTTAATAAAGAGATTTTAACTGTGTTGTCACAAAAAAATCACAAAAACATGCTCTTTTTTGTACGAATTAACCTTACCCCCCCTTAATGAAGAGTGTGGCTACTTCTCCGTGCAGAACATTGTGTCGGAGATTCTCGGTTACCACAAGGTTTCCGCCAGGTTGGTCTCCAAGCAGCTCACCGATTAACACAAGAGAAAGCGCGTGGAAAGTGGCACAGAATTTCTCCGACTATCCTTCTTCCAGCTCGGACGTTTCTCCCAGCGACTACCACTTGATTCCCGCTCTCAAAAAACACCTTGGGGGACAGAAATTCAAGTCAGACGAGGAAGTGCAAGAAGCAGTCGTCAGTTGGCTTCGCGGCGCGGCGAGAAAGTGGTACGACGCCGGCATTAAAAAGCTGGTTACCAGGATGCAAAAAGTGATTGATCTTCAAGGCGACTTTGTAGAAAAATAGCAAAATGTTCAAGCTTTTCAACGATGTACGCATAGTTGTAAATAAATTTGATTTTCTATGAAAAAAAATAGGAGACCTTACTTTTCAATACGCCCTAGTATGAGAGAAATCGATGTCTCTACCTTATATCTGAAGTTTTTGAAAGACGAATGCAATTTGTATTCATATTTGTAATGTTATTTCTATGTAACAATGTTGCAAATGCAATGGGATTGTTTAATTTTAATCGGATTTAAAATGATCTTTTTAAATATGAAAAAAGAAATTTTAAAAAAAAGTTTAAAATCGTCGCTGTATATATAATTAATCCTATGTGACGTTTTAGTACATTCTGAGATAAACGAATAAAATTGTTTTAAAAAATAATTGCAAAAACAAGGTTTATAAAAAATATTTTAAATAATTACTAGGCAGGCTTTCCATATGAACGGCAATGTTTTTTTTGTATATCTCCATTATTTATATGAAAAATTGTCAAATTGATTCGTTCATCTCAGAATGTACTAAACGGCACATAGGATTTATTATATATACAGCGACGATATGCAGTCACAGAGGATTACTAATTTAAAATATACTGAATTCGACATTTTAAAGGAAATATAGCTCTCTCTCTCTCTACCAAAATCATGTTTACGTATTACTATTAAAAGCAAAGGTAACAATATCCACTTTAACAAAAATTTCATAAGGATATGTCATGTAACAAAATGACCACTTCATACTTAAGTAAATTGATATCGATATAAGTTGATATCGATTTTAGACTGATATATCAGAGCAAACATAGCAATAGCCAATTATAAAATTAGCAAAGGCAGCAATGTCCACTACACGATTTTAAACATTATTTATAAGTAAAATACTTATTTATACATGTACCTTTATAAAAGGAAAATCGAGATGATATTTACTTTTCAAAACTTATCTTCAATAAGGTGTAAGTTTTATAGATTCCAGAGAAATTGCCTTGAGTTGTTATAAGTTTTTATATTCATCCTGAAACGACTTAGTGAGATATTTCTATTGTTGCTTTTGTATCCCTTATACAACCATCTGAGCTGTACTTTTAACGAACCAACCAGTTCTGTAAACAGTTTTAAGAGTTAAAATTTTTTTTTAATCAGAATTTGCTTCGAAGGACATGATGGTTTCGATTGATTAAATATACAAACTCGAATCGTCATGAAGGTATTCAAATTTATGCCCCGTATTTTTAAAATGAAGTCAACTTTGTTTTACACACATAATCGACATATATTAACTACTACAATAGTACTAAAGTAAATTATACATTCCTACGATTTACTTTAGTATTATTGATCTACTTTCATACTTATGCTTATACTTTCTTAAATTGTCATTTTTAATATTACATAAGTATCATATGAGAATAACTGCCATAGAACAGGTTTTTACCTAGTGTGGCAGTTATTAATAACTTGTATTAACAAATGTAAATAAACAATAAAATAAACAAATAAATAAAAATATATATATTGTCTTGACTATTGTTCTGAGAGGTGCCATTTAGAGCTGTTGATGAGAGGAACTACACTTCTCTAAACTAAAAACAAGACCTTCGTCTTCAAATATAGCAGAATTATTTTGTGGTGACATAATTATAATTTATATAAAATAACTTCGTAAACACCACTTTTTTATTGAAAAAAAGTGGTGTTAACAAAGTTATTTTATATAAATTATAAAAACAAGAAGTTAAAAACAATCATGCTGTACCATAATGTAACTGAAATGTTAATAAATTTAATTTATGCTCTCGAGACAATGAAACATTTAGGTGCGTTATGTATTTACCTAATTGGCTCTATTAACAAATAAAAAATACAATAATTGTACATACGGTACATAGTCATCCGTATTCTGAAAATAACAATGTCTAGATCATTAAGATCTCTATCCCAACACTTAATAGACGATAATAAAAATTAAAAATGTCCAGAGCGGATTTTGTAATTCTACGGCTCAAATACACTGTATTAAAGGATGATATAAGAAAGATTGTTTCTTACAAACGTATTAATTTCTCCATCCATAGCGTCCAGATGAAATATCATGGCTAAACTTGTCATGACCGCGTTCGGCATTACCGCGTATTCAAATCTTCCCATCTTGACATTTGACAGATAACAATTTACATCTTTCTCCCTCGATCTATATCTATCTCATGTAGAAACTTACAGAAACAAACACCGACGTAAAGCTATGTCTCGTTTATTTTTAATTTTTATTATCGTCTATTAAGTGTTGGGATAAAGATCTTAAAGATCCAGATATATCTGTCAAAAAATGTCAAGATGTGAAGATTTGAATACGCGGTAACGCCGAACGCGGTCATGACAATTTTAGCCATGATATTTCATCTGGACGCTGTGGATGAAAAAATTAATACGTTTGTAAGAAACAATCTTTCTTATATCATCTTTTAATACACTGTATTTGAGCCGTAGAATTACAAAATGCGCTCTGGACATTTTTAATTTTTATTATCGTCTATTAAGTGTTGGGATAAAGATCTTAAAGATCCAGACATTGTTATTTTTAGAATCGGGCTGAGTGTCACTTTAAACTTACCGTCAGATTTCATTTTACATGTAATTATATTCAGTTTGTGTAAATAAAAGAACCACGTAATTGCGACTAGTACTCTAAAAGTACTCTATTTTTTAAAAAAAACTAAGCAAAGTGCTTTACGTTGAAAAATAAAGCTACACAGCACAAGAATAATTAATCCTCGGTCTTTTGGTGTGCGTCTTGCCGCTAGATGAACTAGAACGTAATTTTTAAGAACATAACAAAGTTAATTCTAAACATATTTATCTATATCAATAGTGGTTTCATACATATGTATTTAATAGCTACTCGTTTATGCGGTATTCATTTAAAAATTCAGTTATTAAAATTCGAGATGATGAATCTGCTTTCAATTATAAAACTGTAAAGCTAAATATTCATGAATAAAAAAAGACACGAAACGTTAAAGCCGATTTCAATTATATTACCTGGTTCCCAAACGTTATTGAGTTTTACAAATAAATATGTTAACATATTATATATATACGATATACATGTTACTTGATAATTCCGCGTTTTTTTTAAGTAAAAAAAAAAATTATCAGAATTGGAATGCCTGCAGTATGTGAAAAGTTTTTACATTGTTACTGCTAGTAAATAAATTTCACATTTTGTATACGAAGATAAAATAATTGCGATCAGCAATATCGGAATTAATATGGGTAGAATAAAAGTTGTAGTTATAAATTTTTATAGCACTCTGAAATTTCGTCGCTGTATATATAATAAATCCTATGTGCCGTTCAGTACATTCTGAGATGAACGAATCAATTTGTCAATTTTTCATATATTAGGTCCTTACATATGAAATTGGCGTTTTGCCGTACTGGCAAATTTGATCTCAAATATGTTCTCTTTGGTTAGGAATTCCAAATTCAATTTTATACAGCTATTTACTCATGTATTTGTGTTTTGAAAATTATAATTCATTTGTTTTTTCCTCAATTGTTTTTTTCTTTGCATCACTCAGTTTACAAAATGAAAAACTTGAAATATCGCGTTATTTACGAGTACGAGTTCCACCGTGGCACCAGTGCTGCAGAAACGGCTCGAAGGATTAATGATGTGTATGGCGACGGTGCCGCAAAAGAAAACGCAGTGCGTTTTTGGTTCCAACGTTTTCGTTCTGGAAATTTCGACCTGCAGAACAAGCCCCGTAGACGGCCGGAGACCAAAGTTGATAATGAAGAATTGAAGGCTATTGTGGAAGCGGAATCCATCGCAAACCACATCCAAGTTAGCTACAGGCTGCGGTGTTAGTGATAAAACTGTTTTAATCCACTTGAAGCAAATTGGTAAGGTGAAAAAGCTTGAAAGGTGGGTACCTCACGAATTGAGTGAAGCAAATCAACAAACGCGCGTTGACTGCTGCGTTGCATTACTCAACCGGCACAATAATGAAGGGATTTTAAATCGAATCATTACCTGTGATGAAAAGTGGATCCTGTACGATAATCGGAAGCGCTCATCGCAATGGATGAACCCTGCCGAACCAGCCAAACCATGCCCCAAGCGAAAATTGACTCCAAAAAGTTACTTGTGAGCGTTTGGTGGACTAGTGCTGGTGTCGTTCACTACAGCTTTCTTAAATCTGGCCAGACGATTACGGCAGATGTCTATTGTCAGCAACTGCAAACCATGATGGAAAAGCTAGCTGCTAAACAACCGAGGCTGGTTAATCGCTCTAGGCAACTGCTGCTTCATGATAACGCTAGACCACACACTGCACAACAGACGGCTACCAAATTAGAGGAGCTTCAATTGGAATGTCTAAGACATCCACCGTACTCTCCGGACCTTGCCCCAACAGATTACCATTTTTTTCGAAATTTGGATAACTTCTTGCAAAGGAAAAAATTCAACTCCGATGGGGCAGTCCAAACCGCCTTCAAATATTTGATTGATTCCCGTCCGAATGGTTTTTTTAGTAAAGGGATCGATGAACTACCTATGAGATGGCAAAAGTGCATAGATAGCAATGGTACATACTTTGATTAAATAAATATATTATAATAAAAAAAAATTGGCGTTATGTTCCTCCCATACTAAACGCCAATTTCATATGTAAGGACCTAATAAATCATGGAATTGTATTAAAAAAAACATTGCCGTTCATGTGAGAAGTCTGACTAACTAACTAACTTACCATCACGCCGTTTCTCCGTGGGGGTAGGCAGAGAGGATAGATCGCCACACTCTTCTGTCCTGACATACAACCTTCGCTTCATCTACATTTATACATCTTCGCATACGGTTGTTGAGGCTTCTAACAGGACCATCTTCCAATATATGGTTAATCTGGTCATGCCATGGTCTTCCGTGGTAGCCTTCTCTTTCTGGCGCCGTGAACACTGCATTATATATCTTTCTTACCATTCTTTCCCCATTCATTCGCTCAACATGCCCAAACCACCTGAGCGACTCTATTTTTATTCTGTGTATTATGCTACGATCAGCTTTACATTCATTCCTAATATCTTCATTCTTTACTCTATCATACATGGATTTGACACACATACGTCTAAGGGATCTCATCTCTCTATACTGCATTCAATCTACTTTCGTACCTCTTCTGCCAGCTCCAGGCTTGACTTTCATACATTAGTGTCGGCAATTATTTAAAATATTTTTTATAAATCTAGTTTGTGCAATTATTTTTTAAAACAGTTTTATTCATTTATCTCGGAATGTACTAAAACATAGGATTAATTATACACACAGCGATGATTTTATGAAAGCGTTTACGAGGAATTGGGGATTTTAATTTGACGCTGGGGCTGTCAACCGAACCATGAATCGAATTAAAATTCCGGAGCATTCGGAAATCGAGCGCAATTCTCTGGTTGATCGCAATGTTTCAGAATGTCAGGGTAAAGTTAGGCGCGAGACTAACCCGCTAGCACGTGCACGACCACGGTGGCGCGCACGTCGCTGAGCACGCAGTGGTAGCTGCCGGAGTCGGCCCGCCGCGCGCCCGCCACGTGCAGCTGTGACGTCAGACCAGACGAGGTGGCTTCCGTTTTGACGCTGAAAAATGTAAAAAATAATTATTGAAATAAATATTATTCAGAATATTTTGAGTATGCCCAAATTTTTCGGAACAGAACTGGATTATTTGTCACACACATTAATGTATATTATAGATGACTTACAGAGACGAAACTGTATCTTTTCAAGGGAGAGTAGGTATAGAAGTCTTTTTTGGGTGGCCATAGGACATACGACCTATCGTACGGTTGGCTTAGGTGATCACTTTTTACACATACACAACGTTCGCCATTTCCACCCATGATAGAATACCATGTCTATTAATTTTTTGGAAGTTGTATGTGTATTAAATTTTTGCGTCACGTTTCACATGCGAGTTTTAACGACCCCCTAGCGGCTAGCGGCACCAAAGTTTTTTCTTTCCCCTTGAATAATAACAGATGTCGCTGAACGAGACGTCTATATTGATTTTGGAGTTTTTTAGCTGCATAATTTATCTTGTCCAATGGAATTCATCCAAATTTCTATCATTACACTAGTATACGCCAGAAATATTTTTTTTCAATTTATTAAACTCCTATTTTTACCAGTATTTTCATTCAAAATATTCTGAATGAAAATACTGGTAATACTGATCTATCATGGGTGGAAATGGCGAACGTTAAATATGTGTAAAGTGATCACCTAAGCCAACCGTACGATAGGTCGTCAGTCCTATGGCCACCCAAATAGACTTCTATACCTACTCTCCCTTGAAAAAATACTGTTTCGTCTCTGTGAGACATCTATAATATATATTAATTAAATATTATTGACTAATTTGGCGTTTACATTATACATATCGTCATTATCGTAGAATAAGAAGTTTTATTTACATAAAGATACTTTATGTTATAGCTCGATAACTACAAAAGATTTTCCTTTGAAATTTGGGTTAGATAATTAAAGTTGATACCTTTCAAACCTCAAATATAGTCAGCGCAGTACAACGACGTTTTTACACATGCTGCATTGTTCTACAATCGTAGATCAGAACCGTCATCATACTGGCTTCGAATAACGACGGTTCTTTCGTATAACGACAAATTAATAATGAGATATTCGTATAACGACAAATTAAGATGAGAAAAAATACACTCTTTATATACCATTAGATGGCTTATTTTTTCACTTTTTAACGATTCAAAAAAGTCAATATTGAACTTTCCGTCATTGTTCTATAATACGATCATGATAATATTATTCATGATGATCATTTAATTAGGTGAAAAACATTAAGTTTGTTACCTCAACGTGAATTTAATAATATTTTTGTATTTTGCTAATTACTTAGGTTTCGAGAGTAATAGGATCTCTCATCGACAGGTGAAATATTAAACAGAATATTTTGATTAATATAAATTAACTTTGTTTAAACCACTTATTTATTGAAAAAAATCAACATGTTTCAAAGCCAATGGCTTCTTCATCATTCAGTTTTCCTGATGAAGAAGCCATTGGCTTTGAAACATGTTGATTTTTTTCAATAAATAAGTGGTTTAAACAAAGTTAATTTATATTAATTATAATTATGTTACCACAAAATAAATTTGCTACATTTGAAGAAGAAGAATATTTTGAGTTTGTCCAAATGAACAGTACTGGATTTTTGTCACAGGGACATCATTAATTTATCAATATATTATATATTTATGGGAAAGTAGATATGGAAGTCTTTGGGTTTTCAAAGGGCTTACGACGTATCGTACGGCTTGCTTAAGTAATAACTCTACATAACGTCACGTTCACCATTTCCAAAAATCCAAAACCGTTCTGAAAAATTTGGACAAACTCAAAATATTCTGAATATTGGTCTAAAAAGGAGTTGAAAAAATTAAAATTATATTTCAGGCGTATTCTAGTGTAATGCTAATAATTCGGAAGAGTCTCATTACACATATAAAGGGTATTGCTAAAAAAATACAAAAAATCATAAAATAGATATCTCATTAGTGAAATCTGTGGTCATTTAAGGGGAATGAAAAAGCTTTGGATGCCGGTCGCGCTAAGGATTGTTGCAACACATATACGGAACATGTCGTATAATTTAAATATATACAACTCTGGCAGTCTGTATATAGTCTGGCAATCTATTACGGGTGGAAATGGTGAGCGTTACATTGTGTAAAGTGAGTGCCCTATGAACACCCAAAGACTTTTTACCTACTTTCTATAATATATTGATTGAAATATTAAACGTTCAATATTTTATTATTAAAAGTTTAATACTTCACCTGTCAATGTCCATTCTGTCACTCTCAAAGCTTAAGTATAAATATAAAAATATTTTAAGCTCACGTAGAGGTACTAAAGTCAAAGTTTTCCACCCAATTTAATAATTATCGTTAAAAATGATGTTCAACTTGAACACCATCAAAGATGTAAATTTTTTGAAATGCACTATTAAATTATGCTTTTAATGGGATTTGATTTTTTAACGCTGCCGCCACAGGTTTTAGAACGATTAATTCTAATTGGGGTAAAGTAAAATAAATCCTCTCTGAAAGACGAAGCGTTACCCCGTTTTTACTACAAATAAAACTAGCCGACGAAAGTAATTGTTTCGCTCGCTAATCTGTGAAAATTCTCTATTCTTTTAGATTCAAGGTGCTGATTTTGAATCTGACTGAAAATTCTTCAATATCTGCTTTATGGAATGTGAAAAGGGTTAATAGTTAAAAAAAATGAAAAAAAATGTTGCTTTAATTGTGTTGATATTAAGATGATTTTGAACCCATCGCTACCCTACGAAAATGGACGGCAAAAAGCGTTGATTTTGGATTCCGCGCCAGTCGCACTGGCGTATAGTGATGGGTCCGCTCTGTACTCACTACTACAATGTAGTACTACATTACATTGAAGTGCACACTTCGCACGTTTTGAAGTGTAGTGCACACTACAAACTACAAACACCAAAGTTATTGAAAGTATAAACTTCAAATAGTACACTTCATTTCAAAGCGAACACTACAAAGTACATACACTTCAAAGTTATCGAAAGTACGAGAAACATACTTTAAATAGTGCATTTTTTACGTGAAATTTTTGGGAAGTTGATGTAGATATATGAAGAAATATCTGGAAACTGTAACAACCCCCCCCCCAATGCTTTGAAAAATTTTGGGACCCATGAAGAGAAATTTTTGGGAAAGTTAAACGAAGAAACCTCTGGAAACTGTAACAACCCCCGCCATGGTTTGAAAATTTTTTGGAATCGAATGAAGAAATCTGGCTGGCGACCTTTTTTTTTTTAGCTCGCCAAATTTTTATTTCGGAAAAAAATATTTACTTCACTAGTACTACAATTTTTTAGTACAATAACTTCATTTCATTACTTCACTTCATTAATATTACTTCATTACTTCACTTCATTTACTTCACTTCATTTCGTAGTACTACAATTACTTCACTTCAAGTAGTTTTTACTACAATTGTAGTAAAAACTAGTAAAAACACTTTGTAGTCTTCAAATTATAGTATACACTTTGTAGTCTTCAAACTGGTCTTACAAACGTGTGTGTGTTGTAGTCTTCATTTTGAAATGTAGTTTTTCCCTTCGCTACTGGCAAAACCAGAGGGATTATTATAAAATTGAAATATTTTTTTATAAATACCTCATTTTGCTAAAAAATTGGATTTCTTTAGGTATATTAAAACCGGTTGTTCTCGAAAGTTGGTGAATTCAGACCCCAGACTCGTATTTAGTACCTACAAAGTAATAAAATGACTGTAATTAGTAGCGGATATTTTATACGAACCGTATATTTTTCCGAGAAGCGATTCTCGACGTTTCGTTGAATGCTTATTCAACGTCATCGGGAGGACGACCTTTACCCGCGGAGGTGGAGGATCTCCACCTACATCGACCTTATATGTAATTCTCATTTTTATTAAATATATTATATATTCACGAAAATCTACAAGGCTCCTATAGCTTAGTGGTCAGAGCACCGGCCCCGGAAAGGAGGTGACCCCGGTTCGAATCCCGGTAGTAGCCAAAATATTTTTTCGTGGATTTGATTTTTCTGTATGTCTTTCTAATTGATTAATTAATTTGGTTTTGAAATATTAAATATTTTATTGTGACCTCCACCTCCGCGGGTAAAGGTTGTCCTCCTGATGACGTTGAGTAAGCATTCAACGAAACGTCGAGAATTGCTTCTCGGAATAACATACGGTTCGTATGAAATATCCGCTACTAATTACAGTTAAATATGTCTAACGACCGTAATAACAACCTGAACTATTTAATAATATAATGACGTTTTTCAATGCGAGGATGTAGTATAGACTGTTGATATCCACTAACCTCTGTTTGGTCGGAGTCTGGACAGCATACATTAAAAATTAATTAAGTATCGTAATGTATCTGGATGAACGTCTTTCTGAGCGCATGAAAGGGGCGGGAAAATGAGGTAAAGGGATGCACCCTGCTGGGCGCACCATTATGAAAGCCATCACGAAAGCACGAACTTGGAGAGCTATTTCGAATCGCTAATTGTACCTTGTCGTGATATTATCACATTTTGTACGGAACAAATAAAAAATCCCGAAACACATTTGTACTTTCACCAAGGATCCCAAATTCACGATACAGATTTTTGCTTGGAAAAAGGAAAGGACATCACATGTTTTAACACTGTTTCGGACCTTTTCCTGGTTTGACCGCTTTGCCAAGAACCACACTCTCCATATACCATATTGTATATTGGTTTGGCATTTACTTTGCGGAGTAACATGATTGATTTATAAGTTTCGAAAACTATAGATGTTCTCATCTACAGGCGAGAATTTAAACATATATGTTTATATTCTCACCTGTAGATAGGAACATCTGTAGTTCTCAAAAGAAGTAGTATATACTTAAACTCAAAAGTGGTTTTATTGACTCGTCGAAATATATATATATATAAATAAAACACTCGTCCAAGTTGTATATTTATATGTAAATTTTCATATATCCATCGTTACCAAAGTATGAAGGGTATGGTAAATAATATTATGTGTTTCCACCGGTATCTTCTGAAATGCAATGCGCTTTATTTATTTAATTTTTTAGGTTCGGTTCTGGAGTCAGAACAACACTTACTATAAATATTGTAACGAGGCTAAAAAAAATTACGCACTTCTGTCTTCTGTAATCTACGGCTTTCGAGAAACAACTTTAAAAGCCTGGAACATATAGAAGGTTCGATACCAGCATTGGCCACATATAAATAAGACCGCGCGCGGGAGTAAGGAGAGTTGTTGCTTTAGGGCGCTTGACAGCGAAACAAAACGAAGGTAGTCACGGGCTGCGCGTTATCGCACGGTGGGCCAGGGTGGCCAACCGTGCGATAATGAGCGAATATTCTAGTGAAATTCTTACTTACGTAGCGAAATAAACCGAAGTGAATAAATAATACGTGCGGAAACTGTATGGAATTTTCTGGTGAATTTTTAATAAACTGTTGAAGTGATAATAAGTGTGTCTATTTACGAGTGATAAATTGCGAATTAGTGTAATTTAAAGAAGAGCGTTATATTTAATAGTGTTAGGTGATTAAAGACTCTCAGACCCATTGCGGGACTGACAATCCGAGACCGAGTGAGGCATTCCGAAATACGAAGGACTTGTGACGTCGAGGATATTGTCCGATGGGGAAGATCTAGAAGACGTTACTGGAGAGATCATGTGGAGAGAGCTTGTTCTGAAAGAGTAGTAAGCATAGCAGCGAACTAGCTGCCGTCTGGTATCAGACTCCCAGGAAGACCGCATAAAAGATGGCGAGATAGCTGGACATCTATATCCCAGGAACAGGCTCCGAGCAATGACAGGACGCAGTCATAGATGAAGCAGAAGAAGAAGAAGAAGAAGAAGAAGAGGTGATCAAAGAGTCAGGGTTTTTATTACGGTCGTTAGACATATTTGACTGTAACTGGTTACGGATATTTTATACGAACCGTATGTTTTTCCGAGAAACGATTGTCGACGTTTCGTTGAATTCTTATCCAACGTCATCAGGAGGACCTTTACCCGCTGAGTAATCAAAAAAATTACAGCGTTTTCATTAATTCTACGACACGTGACAATATTTAAAATTAGGAGTTTGACACACCATGGATTGTATGGTTTGTGCCTCCTCTCCATTTCTCCCCGCGCACAGACGCCGCACCGTCCTCTGATGGGCCCGTATCCGGCCTTAAACTGAGACCTGAGTAAACCCATTACAGCGCCCCCTAGAACCATCAATCTTGCCAGCCATCGCGTGCATACGCACATTACGTGTCATTAAATTGAGTGTTTTGAGATGATGATTGACTGGACCGACGTGATTGAAACAATCGTATTTGTTTATTTTAATTTAAGCCAGTGTTTTGACTGCTTTCATACTAAACAAGCACAAGTATGTTCCAACAAATTAATTATTATTTTTAAATATTTATATTTAAATTATAAAGAAAAAATAATTAAAAAGTTATATACCCACACGAAAATGATTGTTTACACTTGAAACATTAAAAAAATATCTTCTTCTTCAAACATAGCAAAATTATTTTGTGGAGACATTATAATTATAATTTATAGAAATAAACTTTGTTTACACCACTTTTTCATAGAAAAAAATTCAACATGTTTCAAAGCCTTCGTCAGGATAACAAATGTATAATCAATACATTATATTATGATGATACATTTTTTAACCTGACGAAGGGGCCATTGGCTTTGAAACATGTTGAATTTTTTACAATTAAAAAGTGTGTTAAACAAAGTTTATTTCTATAGATTGTAAAAAAATATCTATAAAAATAATATACCGACATAAAAAATATAATACAGCGTAAGATATAGTGGTAGTATTGTACAATGATGATGAAATACAAAATATTATATATCGATAAGTAAAAAAATTAAAAAATATTTATGTACTGAATACATTCTGAATCTATAGGTACCTACTCAATATGCGAGTATGTATGATTTCGGCCATAGCGCGGGGCGTCAAAGATATCAGAAATAAATTTGAGGCGGAAATCTATTCTGACAAAAATAGTTTAAAAAACTAAGATGTTTTATTCTGTCCCCTCAAAAGATGGAACTTCTGAGACCGGTCGGCATTAAAAAATAATAACCCTTGGTCCAAAATAACAGAAATGCTTTTGAAAATAGTAAAAATATTTTGTGACAGCATTTTTCTGTTCAGATTACCCGCAGAGCCTGCATTTGGGCGAATTCGAAGCCTGCAGTTATATTGCACTGTACGTCTGAATATGTTGATTAAACGACACCAACGAATAAAATAAAAATGAATTCCTTTTTAAACGCATGTTTGTGAATCTTAAGCTATTCAGTGAAATAAGTTAAATTAATTAAATTTTAAACGTAATAAACGTATTTTTAGAAAATTTACATTAATAAGAAAGATAATATTAGGTCCTTACATATGAAATTGACGTTTAGTATGGGAGGAACATAAAGTCGATTTTTTTTTATTATAATATATTTATTTAATCAAAGTATGTACCATTGCTATCTATGCACTTTTGCCATCTCATAGGTAGTTCATCGATCCCTTTACTAAAAAAACCATTCGGAAGGGAATCAATAAAATCTTTGAAGGCGGTTTGGACTGCCCCATCGGAGTTGAATTTTTTCCTTTGCAAGAAGTTATCCAAATTTCGAAAAAAATGGTATCTGTTGGGGCAAGGTCCGGAGAGTACGGTGGATGTCTTAGACATTCCAATTGAAGCTCCTCTAATTTGGTAGCCGTCTGTTGTGCAGTGTGTGGTCTAGCGTTGTCATGAAGCAGCAGTGGCCTAGAGCGATTAACCAGCCTCGGTTGTTTAGCAGCTAGCTTATCCATCATGGTTTGCAGTTGCTGACAATAGACATCTGCCGTAATCGTCTGGCCAGATTTAAGAAAGCTGTAGTGAACGACACCAGCACTAGTCCACCAAACGCTCACAAGTAACTCGCATTTGTTGATTTGCTTCACTCAATTCATGAGGTACCCACCTTTCAAGCTTTTTCACCTTACCAATTTGCTTCAAGTGGATTAAAACAGTTTTATCACTAACACCGCAGCCTGTAGCTAACTCGGATGTGGTTTGCGATGGATTCCGCTTCCACAATAGCCTTCAATTCTTCATTATCAACTTTGGTCTCCGGCCGTCCACGGGGCTGTTCTGCAGGTCGAAATTTCCAGAACGAAAACGTTGGAACCAAAAACGCACTGTGTTTTCTTTTGCGGCACCGTCGCCATACACATCATTAATCCTTCGAGCCGTTTCTGCAGCACTGGTGCCACGGTGGAACGCGTACTCGTAAATAACGCGATATTTCAAGTTTTTCATTTTGTAAACTGAGTCTCGCAAAGAAAAAAACAATTGAGGAAAAAACAAATGAATTATAATTTTCAAAACACAAATACATGAGTAAATAGCTGTAAAAATTTGGATTTGGAATTCTTAACCAAAGAGAAGATATTTGAGATCAAATTTGCCAGTACGGTAAAACGTCAATTTCATATGTAAGGACCTAATATAATGATAATAATAGAAATAGTAATAATAATCAACATAATAATTGTTATCATCAGGTAATCAGGTTGGGTGTGCAAGTCCTGGTCTGCCACATTAGTGCATGTAAATATTACATACTATAAAAAAATTAACAATGAGGGCATTTGAAAAGTTATGAAATAATTATAAGTAATGAATTGCTAACATAATAAAATATCTAGATGGAAGAAAAAATATAATTTACGAGTATAGATTAGTGGAGTTCATGTTATAATTAATATAGTTCATGTTATAAAACAGCTTTTTACGGTTAATGTCACACATATCTGCAGGTATTTTGCATTCGATTCCGTTTTTTGATTTGACAAAAAATATCTATCTAAATATTTGGTTACCAATTTCGACACCGAATTCACCACAGTTTTTCCGCGATTTCCAAAAAAAGACACTTACATTACAATTATGTAGACTTGCGTAAATAGCCATCAACTTTATCACTATCCATCAGCTTCATCAGCCATAAACTTACCAATGAATTCCAAAAACCTCTTAATAATATTCGTTAGGTGAAGCCAAGATAAATATGTCGTTTAATTAAGTCTGGAATATTTTGCACACTAATATATGAAAAAGAATGTTAATCTGAGATGCAATTTCAAAAATCACATTTAAAACAAATTAAATAAATTAGAAGGATAAACAGAAATTTATCAGAAAGACTTTTGTGATCACTTTGGTATCGCTATTCTCCGGAAACGAAACGTTTCCAACGTAACCACATATTTTTCGATATAAAGATTTTTTTGTATTTGTTTTTCTAATTGTTTTCAAAGTTTTTGAACGTTGTTCTAAGAATAGAAACTTCACAGTAAAATATGCTTAATTTAAAAATAAAAGTTTTTTTAGTTTATAACCATAAACCATAACATAACCATAACCATAACGAGCGGTAGGGTAGCAAGATATGAAGCACTCATGTCACTCATACTATTACTATTATTTTAAAATTTTTATTGATATTGATTATTGATTTAAGAACTTTGAAATTGGTATATATGTGTATGTGTATTCATTGTCGAATTTTCATGGTATATTTTATTTTAAGTATTTAATAGCTGTTCTTCTTACTTTTCTTCTTTTTCCTTTATTATTTTAATTATTTCTCTTTTTCCCTTTTCTCCTTTTTATAGTTTCTCTCCAGCATCAATATAACAAATATGTAATTTGCAATTTATATGGCGGACCAGGTCTTGCACTAATAACCTGGTTACGCTAGAATAAACACATTATTATTATAGCTATTTGTGTCAATTTTACTGTAGAGTTTGACTTCAGAAATAACCTAGGTCAGTAAAATGATTACCTGATTCCCCCTCTTGTGATGTCGTGGTTCAGGGCTTTGTCTCCGAACATCCACATCATCCTGGACCTGGGCGCGGAGGAACCGTCTTTATGGTACGGCGGCGCTGTGCCCACGCAGGTCAGCTCTATGGTGCTGCCCAGCCGGTAGAACCTCTCGGCCACCGACACTCCCGATGTGTCTACAATGGTCACTAGGGGAACTGAAAAGATAGTGCATGAGAAACAGTGTAATGTTTGGAATCTGCCATTAATCGAAAATCTTACACGGATGCAGGGCATTCATATATTGAAAGAGTTTAAAATAATAAAAGAGTGGGACAACATTTGACAATAAGTATCATCATAGAAATAAAGATAATTCAAAATTGAACCATAACGAATATATATACCATTAAAGAGTTAAGGTTGTTATTACGAAGACATATTTAACTGTAACTGGTTACGGATATTTTATACGAACCGTATGTTTTTCCGAAAAAAAATTCTCGACGTTTCGTTGAATTCTTACTCAATTTCATCAGGAGGATGACATATTGGAGCAATTAAAAACAACAACTCCAATATATCGGCAATCTGCGAACATGCATTCAAAGGGAATCTCTGTCACTTCTTCAGATTTGAAAAGACAAAAATCTTATCAACAGAACCGCACCTTGTACCCAGATTAGTGAGGGAGTCCACTGAAATATACAAACATCCCAATTTCAATAGAGATGACAGTTACAAACTATCAAGTATTTGGCGCCCTGTTCTTGATTGATTCAACCTTTGAGAGACGTCGCAGTAAAGTCCGCCGACGTAACTAGTACATATTGCACACTGGCGACCTCTATCGTAGACGAAGTGAACACTCCACAACAAAGTGCATACAGTTTATGCCGCGAAAGCAGTGATCAGTCCGACCTCAACCTCCACGGGTAAAGGTCATCCTCCTGATGACGTTGAATAAGAATTCAACGAAACGTCGAGAATCGTTTCTCGGAAAAACATACGGTTCGTATAAAATATCCGCAACCAGATACAGTTGAATATACACCAACTATCACGGGATACTACACTTGTCAAAGATACGGATACAAAAAATACTTCCTTTGTCAAAACATAACATTACAACTGCCATATTACAAGTAGGTAATTCGAAATTCTTGAACCACTAAAATTTAAACCAGCCTCTAATTTCGACATATTCAAAATTCCAACATACGCCAGTGATATTTAAAAGACACAAGATGAACCACTTATTTACTTAATCACTTACCATCACTCCGTTTCTCCGTAGGAGTAGGCAAAGAGGATAGAGCGCTACATTCTTCTGCCCTGACATACAACTTTCGCCTCATCCACATTCATACATCTTCGCAAGCAAGCTCGCAGGTTGTTAGTAGGTTGAGGCTTCTAACGGGACTATCTTCCGTATCTGGTTAATCTGGTCATGCCTTGGCTTCCGCGGTCGCTCTCTCTTTCTGGCGCCATCAACACTTGCATTATATATCTTTCTTACCGTGCCTTCCTCATTCATACGCTCAACATGCCCAAACCATGTGAGCGACCCTTTTTTAATTTTATTAATTATGCTAAGATCAGCTTTACATTCGTTCCTAATATCTGCATTCTTTACTCTATCATAAATTGATTTGCCGCGTATACGTCTGAGGGATCTCATCTCCACTGCATTAAATCTACTTTCGTTCCTCTTCTGCCAGCTCCAGGCTTCGCTAAGATGGTCCATTTAATCAAAAACTTAATTTTTAGAAAAAATATTTGATAACTATCGGGATACAAAACCGGGAGCATTATTTTTTTGTTACAGTAACGAGACAAGTTCTTTATAAGCAAATATTTTTAGAAGCGTAGATTTTTGTCTACGTCTTTCAAATTGATTAATCTAATTTGTTTTACTATTTTAAAATCTTGAAAGATTATGAAGAAGGTAAAAAATATTTCTTTAAGCGGCAATTATTTTAAATTTTAATTACATTTTAGATTTTCCACTAAAGGTGGCGTGTTTTTAATTAAATCAATGGACGTCAAGACCCCGTGCGGAATGAATATTTTTAATTAACCTTATTGTTATGTTAATACTTTAAGTAATTGCTTAATAAAGTCGATCCTTCAAAGAAATTCAATATTCGTAAGCCCGAGTTATGAAAGCGTCGGACGAAGTCACGAAAGCGACGAAAAACAATACGAAAACGTTTCAATGAAGACAAAGTAAGGAATCAAGTTGCGATGAATCACTTTTTTACAATGATAGCTAAGATGGGGAAAATCCACGGCATTAAAAGGGAATTTTACGATTCGCAGAAAGCCAACTGAATTGTTTTCGCGGGGTAGATGGTATTTTGAGATCTTGAAATACTAAATAAATGACTTTAAAAAGGCGATGACAGATGAAAAATGTTGGAGCATTAAGAAAAGATAGGTAACTTAAGCGGAAAAGCTTTTCAAGGTGTAATAAATCCAATGGCTCTTATAAGTAACTGGAGTAATATTGAAACCATTCCCTTAATGCTTCAGGTCTTGTTCATTTTTAACTGGATTTGATTGGTTTTATTTTAATTGAATATCCAGTGGCTTCTTAACTTAAGGGTTTATATAATATGTAATATTGTACTTATAATTTATGTTGAACTATGTTTTTTTCCACTTATATTTGAGCACTTGTTTCACTACATGTTTCGGAAACGTCCGTTTCCTTCATCAGGTGAATTAAGACTGAGGTATGTAGGAGTGGTTGTCTGGTGTGTGGGTTGCGGATTCGGTAGAAGTGGAGGGGGTATCTAGGTGGTGGGAGATCGGGAACATTGTAAGAAGGGGTGATGTGAAGGGTTGTATTCGATTATTGATTATGTTATTTGTTGTGTTTTATGTTTTTATGAATTTCAAGTGTTTCTAAATTATTTTGTTTAAGGCTTGTAGGATGTGTATTTTTGTATTGCTGAAAGTGTGGTTATTTTCTATAATATGATTGGCGTATTCTGAAAAATTGTGATTTGTGAGGCACCTTTTATGTACTTTAAATCTTTTTTCAATTGATCTGCCTGTCCTACCTATATATGACATCTCACAATCCCCACATTCTAGTTTATATACCCCCTCCAGTTTAGATACCCAGTTTAGATAGTTTAGATACCCCCTCCACTTCTATCGAATCCACAACCCACACACCAGACAACCACTCCCACATACCTCAGTCTTAATTCACCTGATGAAGGAAACGGACGTTTCCGAAACATGTAGTGAAACAAGCGCTCAAATATAAGTGGAAAAAACAAAGTTCATTGTTTTATTTCATTATTTGTTCATAATGGATTTCCACAAAGTTAACGCCGAAACATTCAATTACTTATAATTTATGTTATTTATGAGTTGGATGAAGATTAGTACTGCCAGTAGATTAGAGGTAACGGTCCTAAGAGAATACCAAGAGCAGTGCTCCATCACTATACAGGGTACGCTGCTAAAGCAAGTGGGTAAATTTAAATACCTTATCACTCAACTTCAACAAGAGATAGAAGAGAACAGGCGTAATTCAAAGAATACTGCTTCATGTTCTGTAATAAAGTCACTCTTGAGTTTAAAAAAGACTTCAAATGACCGTGATGCCCTCTAGTATTAAGGGGGGGTAAGGTTTTTAACTTTCTTTTTGCATTTTATTTTTAATTTTTTAAATGAATGTATAACATCGTAAAAATATTGTGTCAAAATTTCAAGTCAATCGGAGTAAAATTGACGAAATTATGAACATTTGAGCGATACTCAGACTGATTTTCTATACCTGCTCGGGCAGCTAAGAGACGCGCTCACCTGAGGACTACCGGACGTGCTATTGTATTGGAAGAGTTTTGCGTAGACAAGGAAAAACAGATGCTGATGATGAAAGCTCTTTGCCGTGTGAACATGGCATCGACGATTATGTGTAAGTATAAAATTAGTGTTGAGTTTTATTTTGAATTTTACAGTGTGCAAAACTTTAAATTGTTTTCCCCACATCTCACGTTTTCAAAGTCGGTGTCCATCATAACTTCAAAACTACTGCACTGATCCTTTCGAAATTTTGAACACTATTTCTGTACATAATTTACAAGGTAACGCTGGAGAGTTTTTTTCAAATTTGTTATTAATTTTTATTTTTTAATAACAAATTAGTCGATATTTTTCGCAAAAATTCGCGTTTTTCTCTTCAAAGTGTTCCAAAAAATTGAAAAATTGAAATTTCAAAAAACCCTCCCAGCGTTACCTGGGAAAACCTATTATCTAACGAATGAACTTTGATTTTTTGATTTCAGATGATCTAGCACCAAGTTATGATGAACACCGCAATTCTACTTTTTTCCGAGACACGTCCGAATAATTGCCGCCATTGCCATATTTTTTAATATTTCTTCTTGAAAATTTTACACAATATTCTTCAAATATCATACTTTAATGTACCATTTATGATTTTAATAAAGAAATTTTAACTGTGTCGTCACAAAAAATTCACAAAAACATGCCTTTTTTTATACGAATTAACCTTACCCCCCCCTTAAGGGTTACAGATAATGTAAGGTGTGTTATTCCAGGTATTTCTCTAAACGATGATGTCAATATATTCGCGAATGTTTCTGGTGGCCGTAAGGTAAGGATTAAAAGTTGAATATGTTAATGTAGATAAAGTATTAGTTGGAAGAGGAAAATTAAAGAAGTCAAGACAATAACTTTTTGGGGAGAAGAATTTTAAACCTAGGTATTGTGTGCAAATCTTTAGGTGTCTCGGAGCATTACCAAATCTAAATATGTATTACTTTTTATATCATCCACCCTTCAATCAGACACATTCACATTTATTTATAAAATATATCAAGGCAGTCAGCTCGAGAAAGCATACTCAGGATTCCTCAATTTTAGGAATCGCGACGTAATATGTATAGAAAAAGGCATTCCGTAAGGTACTATGAATTGCTTGCAAAATTCGTAATCGCGAATCGTGAAACTCATGTCATGGGTAGAATTTTCTGGCGGTGGGAGGCAGAAAATTGAAATAGAAGAATCGGCGGTCTACGTTCTCTATAAGTGCGGTGATAAGAAAACCGAGCTAAGTGTCAAGACAAAACTGACCGTTCAAATCTATGTAAAGGCCTACCCTCATATATGACCATCAAATTTGGATCCAAACGGAGAGAGAAAGAACAAGGATCCAGGCTGCAGAAAAGAATTTAAGGCACACACTCGGCTTAGAGCCCCAACTCCTACATAAAGATAAATCGCAAATGAGGTGGCTTGGACATGTGCTAAGAATGCCAGGGGAACGAGTACCAAGAAGAATCCTCTTGATAACTCCTGAAGGAAGGCTACCGGTGTGTTGCCTCGGATTGAGCTGGTAGAAGCAATAGAATAAAGTGTATGAATGGATCTAGACTGGTTAACACTTAACAAAACAGCACATGACAGAGGAATTTGGAAGCACCTTGTCCCGACCCTACTAGGACAAGGGGATGAAGATAGTGATGATGATGATAATTATGTACCATGAATAAGCAAAAAAATAAGTCTCCAAATTGTCGGAGTTGCACAATCACAATTAATGCGTAAGGTAAAATGCCTCTATTATGCCTCTCTATTCATCGCTTGTGTAAAAAAATCTTAGTAATATTAAAAAAAATTAAGAATTTTTTATCTTACCTGTATATGTCTACATCACTTGTTGTACTGTTACTATACATACAAGTCGGCAAAATAATTTATAAGTACATGCACTATTTATGTAAAACTGATATTTGTTTGTTATTATTTTATTTATTATTTTTTATTTACACCATAGATACATAATAATGTTATAACATTTTAAAGACATTATATTCCCCATAATAAGTGCCAAAGTTCGAACTTATGGGAGGAGTATTTACAAGCCAAATTAAAGTACAAAAGTCGAAACCATTTAGAAGTAGTAATTTTATTATATAGAAACAATGTATTGTACCATTTAACTCCCAAATATATATAGTGATGTTGTGTCGTGGTGGTTCTTAAAGTTGGTATCTTTATTTGTCCCTTTGTTCTATGTATACAAATCAAGTCTGTTTCTCTCTTGTTTCAATTATTTTATTCATTCCTGTTGTATTATTCTAAACATGTCTAAATTTTTCTGCTTACTAATTAAGTATATTTTTCTTTCTTGTCGTATTATTCTTAACATGCCTAAGTTTTTCTGCTAATAATTAAGTTTATTTCTTTTGTATAAAGTTTTATTCTTTCTTGTTATATTATGCTTAATATTCCTAAGTTTATTTCATAAAATATTTATCATTATTAACATATTTCTGAAAGTGGAGACATAAAATTGGCCATCTTTATTATATTAATGTTTTTTATGCTTCATTGTTGTGCTGTTGGTCTTCCGTGAATACTAAAAATTAAATAAATAAATGTCTATTAGGGGTGAGATTAATTTATAAAATAATCTTTGTAAATTTGTCATGGGGAGTGTGTTTTGTATATTTTTATGAGTGATGGTACATTAAACTCTTGAAATAAATTAACAGTAGGATAGTCATAAGGTTTTTTGAGAATAGTTTTAATAATTATTTTTCGTAATATGATTAATGGCAGTATGGTGGACTTGTAAGCTCCTCCCCACCCAATAATACCATAATGTAAGAAGGACTGCACCAACGCGTAATAAACAATTTTAATTGTAATATTGCGTAGATTTTAAAAAACATAGATCAGTTTTCTCAAACGTTCCACGGTCAGTTGACGGTATTATATTGAATTTATTTTCTTTTTAACATTTCTGATTAACTTTACTAGCAATTAATTATTAGTTTTTGACAGTGTTTTCTCAGGAATTGTGTGCGCCAGAGCCTACACCAACATAGCCTTCGGGGTTTGGTTGAAACCTTTGCGTAAATTTCATTAAATATTTAATTTTCATTTAAGCTCTTAATTTTAAAACTGACTGCAAACTTGCGTTGTGATTAAATTTCACTTAAAATCTTAATGTTGATATTAAAGTAATTTGAAAAGTTGTGTAACATTTAATTTTTAATATTTCTCGTGATCGTGTAGACAGATTCCGAGGATCTCGTCGGTGGACCACGCTACAGATGAAGAGGTACTGGGACCCGTGGTAAGCCAAGCGAAATAATAATATCTGTCAAACGAAGTAGAGCTGCTGACTGCGGACTCCAATGCGAAATATATATCTTGGTACTCATTATACGGAGGGGGATGGAAGGCAGCAGAGGCAACCCTCAGAAAATGCTTGAGACGTACAACCAGCGCAGGGCAGAAAGGCATATTGCCGTTTGGTCGGGCAACCTTTGATAAATCTCTTGACATAAGAAGATGCTCTATTTTCTGATTAAGCTTATTCACAATATCGCAATAAAAAGCATACAAAAACATGACCTGCAAATATCTAAAGTTTTATAGTTTTTAATTTATTTCTCCCATATTTTTTTATACAATAAATTACCACTTAGGGCCAATTTATTAATTTATAATAAGTAATGACATAAATGCGTATTTATAGAAAAAATTTAAAATACAATTTTCAAAACATATTTTGTATTAATCACTTTTTTCATTCGTTTCTAGTGAAAAAAATTAAGTGATTCATTATTAATAAAATATTACGTTGTACCTGCGTTTTTTTACTTTTTAAATGCCAAGGGTTTCAAAAAATGGTCACCCCACGAATTAATGGCAGATTTCAGTAAAAAATTGTAAGGTTTAATCGTCTATAAAATCGCATATCATCGTGTCTCTGCTTGGTCGAAGAGTGAGTATAATCACGCACATGATTTGGCACTCATGGCATTTTAAGGATTGATGGTTTATTGTTTATTTTAAATATGTTAACATAAACATACTCCACACTAGGTAAACCCTGTTCTATGGCAGTTATTCTCACTTAACAGTTATGTATTAGTAATATAGAATAGTAATATTCAACAATAGTTAAGAAATAGAAGATTAAAAATAAAAAAAAAGCAGGATAACAATTTAGTAATATATACAAACACAAGAATACACGAATCTAAAAGAAAAAATATAAATATAAACTGAAGATAAAAATTTAAGAAGATACAAATAATAATTATTTCAAGTGTAGGTACTCTTTTAATAAATATAAGAGTACCTACACTTGAAATAATTATATAAAGCACATTTTGCCAATTCAGAGGTCAAGGGCGGATTACCTCTTCAGCATAACTTCTACCTGATATTTTTATTCCCTTTCTTTTAACTCGTAGCGTCTGCTTGTCCGCTTGTGTGCCGAAAAACTTTGGATTGATTTTTAGCCCTTTTACCGTGGTCCAATCGAGCTGAAACTTTGCAGGCAGACTCGTGGCAACGATGAAAATGATTTAACAAATTTTCGTTTTAACTGATTTTTATATGTATACTATATATATTTAATAATTATACTATAATTATGCATTTTTCGAAATTTTAACGATTTATATATTGTTTAATTTTCGAGCCTGACGCGTGGAGTAGGCGCGTAACCTGTTTTAATGAGAAAGGGAGTATAATAAAAACTTGGTTTTTATGGGTTAGTTTTTTTATAAAATTAGTAATACGGTGTTTAAAAGGTTTGTGTATTGTAATTTCTTTTGTTTCATTAAGTGCATTTGTCAGCCTTGTAATCCGTGTTTGTTGTGTACGCTTAAAATTGACCCTGTCTTTGTGAAATTTTACTTTTACTTTACTTTCCTTATGAAGTTGATGGTGCTTGTACGAATGGCGTTTTACTCTTGACTATCGCCAAAGGATAAGTTTTGAATTTTAAAATAAACGCTGTCTTTGCATTTCGCGTAAAGAGTAGATGGATTTAATTGGTGTATGTTTGTGTGACCTTTATGGCTCTGCTTCGCGTGCCTCAAAGGTAAAATTTTATCCCGCGGCACAAAACAGCATTTGTGAACTGCTAATAAGCTCCTCGAAGCTTTGAAGGTCTTTAAATTTAATCACTATTTTTACATTAAAGATAAAAATTCCATCCATGATTATACTCATCATTCTCTTACCAAAATAATCTCATTCCGTTTTCAAAATAAATAAAATTTAAAAATTATTCCGTCCGCAACTTCCTAGAATCATAAAATAGTTGGTATTATTCCATTTTCATAATAAGTACCTATGAATTTAAAATTGTAAGTAAATGAAAAATAGATATATAGATAGTTCTCACAGTCTTGACTGGCGGCCGAAATGTATTGTCACGGGACTTGGCTTTGGGAGGTAAATGAAAACGCAATAAATTAATTTAAATTACTTTTTCTTCAAACACAGCAAAATTATTTTATGGTGACATTATAATTATAATTTGTAGAAATTAACTTTGTATTCACCACTTTTTTATTGAAAAATATTCAACATGTTTCAAAGCCAATGGCTTCTTCATCAGGATAACAAATGTACAAAATTAAATTTAACTTTAAAAATCGAAGTAGAGATTATAAAAATATTAAAAAGTTATATATGGAAAATGATAATAATAAAGTACCTACTTAACATGAAAATAAATTTAAAAGGTAATTATTTGTAAATAACCAAGTTCTTTTTACAAATAGTTATCTTTTAAATTTATTTTCATGTTAAGTAGATACTTTATTATTATTAACTTTCCATATATATTTTTTTAATATTTTGATTATCTATACTTCGATTTTTAAAATTAAATTAAATTTTGTACATTTGTTATCCTGATGAAGAAGCAAGTGGCTGTGAAACATGTTGAATTTTTTCAATAAAAAAGTGGTATATACAAAGTTAAATTCTATAAATTATAAATTAGTTTAATTTAGTACCAAAGAAAGTCCCGGACACGAGTTAAATTTTACTACTGTTCTTAATTTTGTATTCGCTAAATGTCTTCCGAATATTTCACACACTTATTTAATGTCCTTAATTCACACTAATTAACGCTATTTCTATTCCTTAGATCACTTTTGATAAACTCCGTCAGATATTCGCCCGTAGAGACGATTCGCCCCGGTTTCCTCTTTATTCACTTGCGCTGGTCACTTACTGATATTGCGTGTTGTAATATCACGAACTACTGATCACACTTGTTCGCTCGGCAGTATTACGGAGATTCGCCTAGTTAACTTCACAAACCTAATTGCTTGAGCCCGTGTCGCGTGACTCCTTTTATAGCACAATTTTTCCGAACGATTCATTCTAGAGGTAACGAAAAACATGTGGAATGTTATAAACTCTTCTGCCATACACGTGTTTGTTCTCCGCGCGGTCCGCCGCAGAATGCGACTGCTAAATTCGGTTGCGGATTCGACGCGGTTTAAGATACGCTCAGTGTGGTGCCGACCTTAATACACTGTAGGTAGGTACTATAAAATGTTTAAAACCGGAATAAAAAGGTACGCACCTAGATTTTTATTGGAGATTTATTTTCAGTGATACAAACCATGACAGCTTGTTTACAGGACAGAAGGGATGATCTGTCGTCTGGACATATTCTTAACTTCTTTCTTCTACGCTATGTCGCATATAACGTCCAAATGTACAAAGTAGCAAATAAGCTATCTTTCAAATAAGCTAACTGTCCCGAGCTTGAGGTCGATACTAATCCATTTAAAAGTACAGCTGATAAAGTAACAAAATTTCAGACAATAGGTATAATCAGTATTTTATTACAGTTTAAATTTCTAGGACAAATCTTTTACATATAATGTATGATATGGAAAAGCAAGCATGGAAGCCTTTATTTTGCGTGGTTGAGGTGGACTCGGTGAACATTGCATTGAATAAAGTGATCACTTAAGTCAGCCTGGACAAGTTGTAAGCCCAGTGGATGACCAATATAAACTTCCTTACATACTTTCCCATATAAACAGCTTCGTCATGGAGACATCTATAATTTATCTTAATTAATAATTATCCATCTGTAGTCAAAATCCAGTAATTGCATTCTTAGAAAAAATTGATTATAACGTTTTAAGTGTACTATTTATTATACTACCTTTTTATCAGCGAGCCCTAGAAAATTCACAGTGATGTACACACAATGTTATTCTATTACATATATTTCTTTAATATATTTTTTAATTGTAGTTTTATACAATAATGAAAAGCACACACGCACACACATACACGCACACACACACACATGCACACTAGGGATGGGTCGTCCACGTCCATCCATCGACGAGACGATCAACTAGTTGAATTCGTCAACTAGTTTATCTATTTTCAACTTTATATATAAAAAAATAAATCTATTATAATTTTATTTACATCACTTTTTATTGATTTTTTACATTTTTCGGGAACAATGTTCCTTTTCTCAGATTGAGCATTAAACTAAAGTTGACAAATAATACAGATATTTTTATTTATTAATAATGTCACCACAAAGTGAAAGCCTGACTTTGAAAGATTTATTCTTCAATAAATTTCTAGATAACATCTCAAATGTAAAGTATTTTAAAATTATGTATTTATTTATAAATTTATAGATAATAAATAAATGTAAAGGTTTTTATCATTTTATTTAACTTGTATTGAAATGAATGAATTTTTCGTAATCGATTTGAGTTAGTGTAGTGATAGTCCAACGTTTTCCAAAAAATAAGTCAGATATATTGAAAAAATTCAAACTTTGATGTCGCATATCTCCATAACTATTAATATTAGGTCATGATAGCTTTCGACTCATAATCAAGGCAGGAATATAGTCCTGCGAGGTTATTAATGTTT
Source organism: Agrypnia vestita (assembly GCA_016648135.1). Classification (NCBI taxonomy): domain Eukaryota; kingdom Metazoa; phylum Arthropoda; class Insecta; order Trichoptera; family Phryganeidae; genus Agrypnia; species Agrypnia vestita. The sequence continues at coordinate 1,396 of JADDOH010000290.1, read as the reverse complement.
TCCATATAACCCTGTACACATGTAATGATATGTACCTAATATATTTTTTTATACACACATTACTGCTTTGTACTTATTTATATTTTTAATTTTTATACTCATATTTTAATGCTTATACCCAATACTTTCACTGCTTATATATGTAGTTTATATTAGGTCCTTACATATGAAATTGGCGTTTTGCCGTACTGGCAAATTTGATCTCAAATATCTTCTCTTTGGCTAGGAATTCCAAATCCAAATTTATACAGCTATTTACTCATGTATTTGTGTTTTGAAAATTATAATTCATTTGTTTTTTCCTCAATTGTTTTTTTCTTTGCGTCACTCAGTTTACAAAATGAAAAACTTGAAATATCGCGTTATTTACGAGTACGAGTTCCACCGTGGCACCAGTGCTGCAGAAACGGCTCGAAGGATTAATGATGTGTATGGCAACGGTGCCGCAAAAGAAAACACAGTGCGTTTTTGGTTCCAACGTTTTCGTTCTGGAAATTTCGACCTGCAGAACAAGCCCCGTGGACTGCCGGAGACCAAAGTTGATAATGAAGAATTGAAGGCTATTGTGGAAGCGGATCCACCGCAAACCACATCCGAGTTAGCTGCAGGCTGCGGTGTTAGTGATAAAACTGTTTTAATCCACTTAAAGCAAATTGGTAAGGTGAAAAAGCTTGAAAGGTGGGTACCTCACGAATTGAGTGAAGCAAATCAACAAACGCGCGTTGACTGCTGCGTCGCATTACTCAACCGGCACAGTAATGAAGGGATTTTAAATCGAATCATTACCTGTGATGAAAAGTGGATCCTGTACGATAATCGGAAGCGCTCATCGTAATGGCTGAACCCTGCCGAACCAGCCAAACCATGCCCCAAGTGAAAATTGACTCCAAAAAAGTTACTTGTGAGCGTTTGGTGGACTAGTGCTGGTGTCGTTCACTACCGCTTTCTTAAATCTGGCCAGACGATTACGGTAGATGTCTATTGTCAGCAACTGCAAACCATGATGGAAAAGCTAGCTGCTAAACAACCGAGGCTGGTTAATCGCTCTAGGCCACTGCTGCTTCATGATAACGCTAGACCACACACTGCACAACAGACGGCTCCCAAATTAGAAGAGCTTCAATTGGAATGTCTAAGACATCCACCGTACTCTCCGGACCTTGCCCCAACAGATTACCATTTTTTTCGAAATTTGGATAACTTCTTGCAAAGGAAAAAATTCATCTCCGATGGGGCAGTCCAAACCGCCTTCAAAGATTTTATTGATTCCCGTCCGAATGGTTTTTTTAGTAAAGGGATCGATGAACTACCTATGAGATGGCAAAAGTGCATAGATAGCAATGGTACATACTTTGATTAAATAAATATATTATAATAAAAAAAAATCGGCTTTATG
>JADDOH010000289.1:0-45905 GCA_016648135.1 Agrypnia vestita | reverse complement strand
TTATTTATTTATCCATATGCCTTTTGATATTATTTCGATTTCGATTTTTAAATCAAATAGTTAGTAAACTTTTTCAAAAGTGTGTTTTTTTTGCCTGCTTTTGCAAAAGTGTGTTTTTTCAGGGTTTCAAAAAAATGGTGCATAATTCTCCAATGGGCACATATCTTTAAAATAATCCATTCTTGTAATGATTGTCAATTATGATAAAAAATGATTTCTGTATTTTCGATATTTTATTTTTACTGAGAAACTTACAGAAGAAACTAAGTAATTGACATATTAAACCTTCTAACAATTGTTGCCATTCAATTAAAATATATTGTCAAATCGTAATTTAATTTTTTACAATACTACAATACTACTCTTTTTATTTCTTATTTATACTTTTATGTTAAAGGTACTTTTTTACCTATATTGAAATAAATATATATTTTAAGGTGGATATTTTATACGAACATGTGAGGAGATTCGATTCGGAGTCATATGACAGAATCGTCAGGAGAGTGCCCTAATGGCGCAGGGTTCAAGGAAGTACTGATTATTTCTTGCTCGGTCACAGATTGTATTCCCTGCGTAAAATAGATAAATAATGTAAAATATTCGTTTGTGATGATCCAGGTAGATAGCGGGTCCTCGTCAAATGACGGTATTTCTAGAGATGCTTTCTATTATATGAAAAATATTATACAGTCCTAAAATAATTGACGCGAGTAGTATTTATTATTATATTTTTCATTCCGATCTTATATGTGAGCGCGCGCGATCGAGCGGCAGGATGCAACCGGTTGACTTCAACCATATGATGTAACGTTACAGTTGTTAAAAATTAAATATTCTATACAGAAATATTACTACTACTAAAATTCAACTTTTCATATGAAATAATTTTCTTACTATACGAAAATCATTCTGTACGATAAATTAACTAAAAATACGTATTAACTGAAAATAATTATTCTATGAAAATTGCGCTTTTGAATGCAATATTAACTAAAAATACTAACTAACATGTCTGATTTGCTATTGAATATTACCTATAAAGATATTGACTAAAACTTTTGCTTTGAATGGAATATTAACTACTTCTCTCATCAAATATTATTCTGCAGCAAATATTCAATGAAATTATATGAACTAAAATATTTCTAACATCTTGGGTTCGCATACGAAATCGATAATACCTAATGCCCTTTGCATTTACTAAGTATATAACCTAAATAACCACATCTGTACCATCCTGTCTGTCAGGGACGAAACATAAAACACAGTTGTACTACTAAAAGTGCTTCCTCTTACGCGACAAAAATACCTATTACAGTCGGGCTATGATTATGAACTATTTCCGCCTCATAATGGAATCTGGAACCGACACTCAAACCCTTTCTAGAAATAATAAATGCGATTAAATCTCGATTAAACATAATCTATACTATTCGTAATCTATACTATGCGTCGTTGAACTGGCACATGATTCGTCTAATGGATGAAGGACCCCGTTGTGTATCGTAATAACTTCAAATTCTTTTATAGGAGCAGTGTGGAAACAATTGCATAATATTACGTAATAAAAACATCTAACGAACCTAATAATCTATACATTTATGTTACAATAAAATACGTTCACCAGAAGAATTCGTGTATTAGAAATAAAACATTTCCGTTTGGAGACAAACCAGTAGAATTGTTCGAACGGTGCAAAGGGAAAAATTCACACATATTAAATAACAATGAAATTAATAATCATAAACACTTTGTATTAGCAAATTCTTACCTTGAATGGTTTCGTCTTAGACGTGCATGAACCTGTTCATATTAATTCCTGGGGAAAATAATACATATATTTGCTATCTACGAAATACGACATTTTTGAAGCGAAACTTCTTTATAAATAAGTAGATAAGGTCTCGGGGATGGTTTGTTCGAAAGGATTCTACAACAGCCCGTGAGTTTATATGAAATAATAGTTTCTTTGAATGCTAAATTTTGGTTTTTTAAACCCTCAGCATCTCTGCTGAGAGGGGTTTAGGCCCCGCGCCCGCCTAGACCCGGTGGCCGACTTCCTAAGTGACTAAACGACCCCCCTTGTTCCTCCGGAACTTACTGCATCCCGAGACTCTATCTCTTCTTTACGAGATGTGATCCCGTGACGCCCTTCCTTTAGGCTTATAATTGAGAAGGCCGTACTCTTTTGGTACAAGTTTCTGATGATGTGTGTTGTCTTGAGGCGCCTTTCTTTTAGGCCGGTGTTTGAAGAATCATGTACTCTTTTGGTACGAATTGATGACGACATTAGCCTCCTTTGCGGGCATAGTCAGCGATGTTACAAATTATTGTGCAATCTCATTATGCCTTTTCAGAGCGGCGTCCCACGATTCTGCATCTAGCAACATTTACTTTGGACAAATGTTAGAGTGTTAGTAACATATTTATAATATCCCAGCTATTCCATATGAGTGAATGATTTTTATATTTATTCTGGCCCTGTCTTTCTTACAGAGGACGAAATAGAAGTTAACGTTTTCTATCAAGGTTTTACAGCATTCAGGCATGAAAATCCTTCCAAAGACAAAGGGAACCTTTTGTGGGTTATGTGGCCCTGCGCCTGGTGAGGAAAGAGGTCTGTTTATTGACGACCCCGAGCAACAAGGAGGGCCCCGCCTTTAAGGGACCCTGCAGGGGCTTGTGCGGGTTCCACGCCCAAGTGCCGGCAAGCATCTACGCCCCAACCAGCTAGGCCATCACAAACCAGATATCCCAATCTTTAGTTAGATCTCCCCATTCTGTCCTTTACTCGTCGTTCTGAAGCTACTTGTTAAGCCAGATGTACCGAGGTACTCAAATCATAAAGAGTTAGCTGAAGACCAGATTGCGCAATACTTATGCAATACAATTTTTATAAGGCTACTAAGCGTTTCTTATAGAATTATGTGTATTCAATTGTTAGTACAAATAGTATGAAAATCCCCATACTTTAAAATATATTCGTTCGGAAGAATTTCTCGTACGATTTGGATTGATATCTGGTTATGTAATACATAACGCGTCGACAATTATTATGAATCTATTAAGCACTGCTTATAGAGCTCCGTAAAATCAATTGTTAATACAAATGGTATGAAAATCCCCATGCATCAAAATATATTCGTTTGGGAGATATTCCCGTACGAATTGAGCCAAGATCACACAAGAAATCGTGATATTAATTATACATTATTGCTCCGATTTTAAATCTTCCCAAAATAAATACATTTCAATAGTAAAAATAATTAATCGATAGATAATATAAATGTGTTCCTTAGCTGTTACACAGTGGCGGTATGATCCTCTCTGGTACTGATGAATGGTAGATTCCTCCATGCGTCCGGGCAGCAACTCCGTCCGCAAATGCTGTTCTGGAACTCAGGGCTCCGTCGGTAGTCTGTCGGGCAGCGCTCCCGCTCGCAAGTCTGGTCTCGAACTGAAGGGGCTGAGTATATCGTTTTCGCTCCTTTTATAGTAACGATTTCACCATACCTCTGAAATCCACGCTAGTGCAGTGACTCATCCTATGCGCGATGACCTCACCGCCGGCGCTCGCCATTGGCCGGATTCAGTCATCAGGACGGTCGCCTCCGGCTCAACCCGTCGAAAACAAAGCGCGCCTGTGATTGGTCCGTTTCGTTCAAATAACAGTAAAGCACCCGCTACACGCGAGACTTGCTGTTCCGATTCATTAATAATAAAAGCTCGTTCGCACCTACTCACAAGGTCGAGTCTATTAGGATTGGCAAACGATATTAATTTAACACAGAATTATATCTATGGTATAATAAAGATCTAAGAAATATTACTTGTATAGCTGAATATTCAATATTTTGTTAGCCTCTTGTAATACATAGAATCTTAAGAAGAAATATATCAGGCTTTTACTTTTAAACGATTCCAAACAGAAGAAATATATTTTTGATGTCCATACTTGACTTTTTTGAATATTATTATTTTAAGATTTTCTAAATTTATTAAATCTATCTCTATGTCGACCATCACACGTTGTTTCAATACCTACATATGACAAACGACAGTAATATAAACCTCGAATATGTAATAATCACGAAAGGTGAATGCAATGATAATTTTTTTTATGAAAAAATACTTATTTTTTTATACAAAAATTGCTATGTTTATTTTGTTGAAATAATATAAAATTAATTAAATCTAAAGGTAGCGAATATTAATTCAAGTAAATCAAGTAAATTTGGATAGATAAATAAAATTTTAACAAGAAAATCATCCATCACTCCCAGTCGGAAATAAACACGTATCTCTTTAGCATAAATTGAAGTTGTTTCACATTGACGGTTTAGTTTCAAATCAGTGTATCTCCAAAATCTACAATTTTTTATTTTTTTATTATGAACTCTAACAGCTTATTAAATACGAAGAAAAAGAACATACCTATATGATAAAAAAAAGAGTAGCTTATTGGTCTTGTGGTTAGGACTCTCGCCTCAAGATCCAACAGTCGCCGGTTCGAATCTCACTCCAGACCAGCAAGTTAGCCCTATTTTCATAGGGAAAGCCTTTAGCTTAATTTGAAAATAGTAAGAATATTGATGTGACACGTATTCCGTGTTCGCATCTCTATTTAAATATATATATATATATATGATAAATATTTCAGAGTTGAGGATACATACCACAAATCATTTTATTTTGATAATCAAATATATTATCACGGGATTTTGGGAGGCAACTTCGCACTAACTAAAGCAAAATTGCTTTAATCACTTCTGGTAAACTTCATGTTCGCACTTAGAATTTTCTCAACTAGGTATTCTTCCTTTATTCTGTTAGTACATATCACTGGTAGTTACACTGCGCTTGTTTACTTACTATCTTCTTCTATCTATTTCTATTCCACAACATTTCTCAAAGGCGTGTTGTAATATCACGAACCACTGATCACACTGGTTTACGCTACGGGGATGTCGCACTTGTTGTCATTAGGAAACGAATTCCCTGACCTTGCATTGCGTGACACCTTTTATAGATAAATTCCTTGGTTAGATTTATTCTAGAATTGCCGAGAGGCCTGTAGAACGTTCTAGACTGTTTCAGTGTAATGTTTTGCTACTTATGTAATTATTGGAATGTAATTTTCTGTGTATAGTTTTCTGGGATATTCTGACGTGTACATGTGATCTCTCTGGCCGAAATTTCGGATCCAGAGAGGTCACATATACACAGCAGAATATCTCAGAAAACTATACACAGAAGTTTCGGATCCAAAAAGGTCACATATACACAGCAGAATATCTCAGAAAACCTAAGAACATTTTGGAATGTCATTGTTCTTCGAGAGAGAGAATGCGGTCACGCATGGCTGACTACGTTGCTTGGGTAATATTCGAGAAAATGCGGTCACGGATGACTGACCCTTCTTGACGTGACGTTGTTGTGTTGTTATCAGCATTCAGTTGATTCACTGTCTTGCTACAATATATAACAAAAAATCTATAATAATAGCAATTCGTTATATTATAAAAATATGAAGAGCTCCTATTTCATTATATTCAAGAACACATTCTTATTGTGAAGTTACATACACAAAGTAATTTGTGCCCACCGTACCAGAAAAAGTGGATTGATCTAAAAAAAATAAAAATATATGTTAATCAATTAATAAATGAGACTTACAGATAAGGTCGAAATATTGACGGAAAATAACCAGGTTGATGTGGTGTAATTGGTAGCATACCTGCCCGGAATGCTAGGTGATCTGGGTTCATCCAAAATATTTTTCGTTGATTTGATTTTTCTGCATGTCTTTCTAATTGATTAATAACATTGGTTTTAAAGCTCCTTTTTCTTTTGTTTAAAAGTTTCTTAAATATTTTTATATATCTTCAATATTTCTGCCTGATGTAGTCACTTATATTATTTGCTATTAATCAGGGATATTAATGTTCTGTTGGTCCTGTGAAGTAGTTAGATAGTTAACCTAATTTAAACATTCTAACGACGAAGTTTTCTTATATAAAACAGTCTAGCTGCGAAGTTATTTATCAAAATATTATAAAATATTACTAGCAGTCTCTACCCGGCGTTGCCTGGGTTAGAGATTTTGTCAAAAATAAAAATGAATGAAAAAAAAATAGTGCAAAGTGTATAAATAATAAAGATGTTTCCATTTTGACCGAGGCCTGAGTTTTCATCATGATCATCACAATCATGAGAGATGGATGAGATATCCGAAAGTGTCTTGGTGTTTTCTTCAAGACTATAAATTTTGGTTCAGATATGTATCATTTTCTAAGTGTACGGTTTTATTTTATTTTTGAAACACAACCATATGTAGGTTTATAATATGATAATGAAGATTCTATTAGGTATAAAGAATTGATAATAATCTTATAAAAATTTTCTTTCATTCATTTACATGATTCCACAACATTTCTCAAAGGCAAAAAATCTAAATTGTTGAAAATTCACAAATTTAAACAAAAAGACAAAATAATTATTGCAAAAAAAAGGTCATGTTTTCCGCAGGGTTCTAAAACATATGTATACTAAATTTATGCCAAAGGGTTAGATATGTTAAATGGTGTGAATTTACATACCTACTGTATACAGAATAGATAGACAGACCGACATTGAGTGTTATAGGTATAGATTTGTCTAAGCTCTTAAGCGAGGGACGGATGTTAAACAAAACCCCAATTTATTATTTTGATTAAAAGATCTCTCTAATGTTGTTCTTAATCTAGTTTTATTAACATTTATTATCATTATTTTTTCAGACATTAATTTTCTGAATACATTAGCATCAGAGTAAAGTAGCCAGCAGTGGTGTCCACCAAGGATCAACATTTAATCCATTAATTTTCAATCTCACCATGAACTACATAACAAGAACATAACAAAAACCCATATTGAGGTATGCTGATGATATTGATCTCATAGACAATAAAGCTTCGGAGCTACAAGAGATCTTCAATACATGGGTGAAAGAGCTGGAAAGGCATGGATTGAGAATAAGCCGAACAAAAACTGAATACAGTGAGTATGTCTTGGAGGAATAGAAGACGTAAGTTGTGATATACTTATCGACAATAAGATAAAGCTACCAAAAGTCTCACATTTTAAATACCTTGGATCCATGTTAACGGCTGAAGCTCGTATAGATAAATATGTAAATCGCCCTACCAATACAGCACGGTTGAAGTGAAGATCTCTTTCTGGCGTACTCTGCGATAAAAGATTGCCTATCAGAACCAAAGGCAACGTGTATAAAACAGTGGTAAGACCTGCAATGCTGTTTGTTGCAGAATGCTGGGCTACATCCAAAAAGTACGAACAACAGCTGCATACAACAGAAATGAAAATGTTGCAGTGAGCAGGTGGTGTAACACGCATACACAGAATCTGCAATGAGTATATTAGAGGGTCTTTCAAAGAGGCACCAATAGCTGAAAAGTTGAAAAAAAGCGTAATGAGATGGTATGGTCACGTAATGTGTAGAGATGAAGACTTATCGGTGAAAAGAGCACTGAACATCCCAAAAATCTGGAGGGAGAGGCAGACCCCAGCCAAATGGTGGACAAATATTGAGAGGGAGATGGCAGCACGAGATGTTCCCATTGTGACAACCCGGAACAGAAGATCCTGGTGCCATAGTACAAGGAGGCTCGACCCTGGATGAACCGGGAAGGAAGGGCAGGGAGAAGAAGCTTTATTTTCAAAATACGTAGAATATTTCAATTCATTTAATAATAAATATCGCACGATCTAAGTAAATAAGTAAAGGCGGTGTTCCAGCCACTGTAGCTGGAACACTGCCACTGGGAGTTTACAAAAAACTTTTTGTTGTTGAGTGATATTTGATTAGACTTTTGGTTGTGATATTTCTGTTTAATTGTGTTAACGGTATTCTAAAGCTATTTTTTACAGTTACCTAAAAATATTTGCTAAATCGCGATTTCCGTACCTATCACTTTTTTATAGATACGGAATTATTCAAATAACTCGATGAAATTAATGAATGATTATTTATAATTCCGTAAAACCACCGTTCGACCTTTTATTCTTTTTATCAAATTTCTCTCTCGCGATCTCTTTTTCAATTTATAAAAATGGAAAAAAATCAAATTATTCAACAAATTGAAAATGATTTAATAATTGAAAATAATTATTAAATCAATTCATGAAAAGCGACCGACACTTTTTGCACATTCTGTTGTGCTCAAAGGGTTCGGGTCTTATTTACTCTCTTCATAATTACCCACCGAGTATTCCCAGTGAAACCAGATAAAATCGAAATTCATTAATTAACACTAAATAATAATTAATAATTTTAAATATATCGTTCTTCATTTTTAAGCTTCATTTAATTAAATTTAAAAAATGACACCCAATATTATTATAAAGCACACTCCGAAGTTGCGCGGTAGGTGGGACCGACGAAAATCGCGTATGTCGAATCCGCGTAAGTCGGGATATAGCTTTGCATATCAATATCCAATAAAATACATATAAAATACAATAAAATACATATAAAATGTATTTTATTGGAACCGTAGACTAAAAAAACACTAGTTTATTAGAACAACATTATACCTATATAAATAATATTAATAAAATACCTGTTTAAGTAAAACGTAAAACGAAGTTTTTTTTTTAAATTAAAAAAGTTAAAATCTAACAAACATCTCGATTACAGAATTTCTTCTTTTTTAACTATATTTTTTATTCATTGTTTTGTAAATGTAGTAGTTTTTTTTAATCTGTTAAAATTGTTCAATTAAGCTAAGGTTTTCTGCAATTGCCACATGCTTTAATGGTGGAACAAGGTCTAAGATTTCATACTTTTCAGTAACATTTTGGTCACGCGTCTCTTTGAGTTCATCAATTAATCAGTTTCTGATTGTGAATCCAACAGCTCATTGACTTCATCACCATCAATTTCCAAATCTAATTGTCTGGAAAGATTGATAACTTCTTCTTATGCTCTATCCGTTCAACGGACGTTGACTATCGTGTTGGCTATAATTAGTTTATAGATTTATAGAATAGCTCTGTAGCAGACTGTACAGCTATTCTATAACTGACTGGCCAAACCACGTCATAGGTTTTTTAGCATGATATTTTCTTTTTTCCAAAGCTTAGACTTCGTTTGTTATAATTGTTATAATTACATATTTTTCTTTATTAATCCAAACCATACATCATCATTTGTCACGTCTATGCAGCTTATTTTGAGTATTCTTTTGGAGATTCACCTCTTGAATGTTTCAAATCGCCTGATAATTCTTCGGTAAGTGTCCGTGCTTCCATTACATGGCTATAGTTAGTAATACAAACGAAACACAAATTATATTTAAAAAAAAATCCCTGGCCTAATAAAGGGTCCTGATTATATAAATTAAGTCATATTTTAGCGCGAGCTAGTTTAAAAGCAGTTATTTTAATTTTGAAAATGATACATTTTTGACACTTCACTCCATGGATGCCCATATAAAATATATGTTTTTGCTGTTTTATTCATAGAAAGAGACAAATCACGTTTATCATAAGTGGGCCCATTTATTATCTTTCATGCCAACTATACGATCCTGCATTATGCCGCCGCGGCGCGGCGGCTTGCCATGCAATAAAATGAATGCCCCGCATTAGCTGAGAAAAAATCATTGTGAATTTGAATTTAGAGATTATTGTTCCCAAGAGCTAATCTCCATTTTTAACAGAAAATTGGCCTTTTCTCCACCGGAAACAATAAGGAAGGACAATTTTCTATGGTTTCTTGTGTCAAAAATATTAAAATAAAAAACTTAAAATAACTGCTTTTAAACATGCTTGCGCCAAAATTTGACATCATTTGTGTAATCAGGATCTTTTATTATGCCAGTCAATTAGTTTTTATGAAATTTGTGTTTCGTTTGTATTACTAACTTATTCCCATTCCATAAATTTATATTATGAAAAAATATCTTAAAAAAATTATTTTATTATTTGTTTTAATCTACTTATATTCCTAAATTATACATACATGTTTCGGAAAACCTTTCCATCGTCAGGGTGTTTTATAAATGTCAAAATATCAAAATGAATGATGTATTTTGTTTTTTGGTTTTCTAAATTATTTAAAAATATATTTTTATCTGACGATGGAAAAGTTTTTCCGAAACATGTAGGTGTAATTAATGAATATAATTAGATAAAAATAAATAGATAAAAATTGATGTTTTTAAATGTAAATCTACAAAGTTGCTCAACCAATTGAAAGTTTTCGTTTTTCAAAAAAGGTTTCAAATCAATTATCTTCGAATTCGCGCAAGTTTGGGCAGCGTAAGTCAGGGTATTGTTATACACTGCTTTCGTATCACTCACTATCTTTTAGAGACACGATTCAGGCGGTCGTCGGTAATGGCAGAAATATTGGGTGATGGACTGTATAATAGTATAATTCTGTGACCCTTTCAGTTATTTTTTTCTTTTTCTTTTTCTTCAGGAAATATTGGGACAATCGGTATCTCTGTCGTTACAGAGATTTACAGATTTGCGAGTACTTTAAGATCGCTACCTTTAAACGATTAGTGCACACGGTTGTGATATTAATGGCGTTTGAAATGCTTAAATTTTGGAATTCAGTCATCATTCAAAAACGAATTTTACAAAAGCGCACGCGCATTATTGTTAAAACTTTCATATTCATACTCATCACAGAATGAAAGTTGGCTTAAAACGGTGGAAATACTGTTGCTTCAGTGGCGTGCGGCGCATACAAGCAAAAAAGCTGTGCATTAGTAAAGATTCTAAGAAACAAATATTAATTAAATAATCCTTATCTTAAGAAAAAGTTGATTTAAAATTCTAGCCGTATTTCGTCCTACGGCTAGAAGTTTTATTTCTGACGTTTCCATTTAACGTGACGTATCTGTTTTTTTCCGATTTAAAATTCTAGCCGTAATTTCCGTAAATCCTACGGCTAGACGTTTTATTTCCGACTTTTCTGCGCTTAACTTCATGTCGATTCTTCATTTATTTCGCCAACCAATTTGTTCCACAGATATAGTCAAGTCGAGAAAAAAACCGTGTATTTTTAATGCTGCGAGTTTTGTGTAGTAGCGTCCTTCGAAAGGTCCTATGCCAGGTCAGGCAGAAATATTATTTTTTACAAATTCCACCCAAAACTTTCGGTGTAAATTTTATGTCTTTTCTGTGGTAAATGTAAATACGAATACGACAAATATCATCTGTCATCTGTCATATAATGATATCACAAAATGTTTGATTTATTTTTGTGAAAAGAAACGTATATCTGAAATTAGTATTGATCACGATTTAATTATATATAAATCGTCTTCGAAATACATTGGAATTTTTCGCCGTATTAGCTATACCTATATAAAATATTTATTTATTTAGGAAATATTGTTTACAATACTTCTTTTATAGTGCAGTTATTTTTGTGGATTGAAGCTGCTCAAAATAGTTCATTATATATAGTTAAAAAAAAAAAAAAAATTATATACCCTTATAGATATATATGTATATATATTTCTAATATAGGTATATAGTCGGTCACAGCATAACCTAAGTTTATACCCACTGCACGCCACTGGGTTACTAAGGCGCTTGTGTCGATAGTCTGTGTTCGATAGAGTCAGGGTTGAACCAATTAAGAGCGTCTGTAGCGTAGCTCATAGAATAAATGAAGGATTTTTTAAGGCGATCGTCTAGCAGAATGAGCAAATTTCACCATTTTTTCTCATATCTTCTCCTGCTTTTTTATTGCATTTTTGTATGGAAATATCTCATTTTAAAATTTATTCATCAGGTTACATATATTTTAAATACGAATATCTTATTAAAATGTCACAAATTAAATTATATAATTTATTAATAAATTACCAAACCTTCGATGTTTTAAACATGAAGAAAATTGCTCGAATTTATGAGCCTTTTATGACTGAACTGCGTGTTGAGATGTCTTTTTTATTCAATAATATTACAAAGTGAACGATTATCTTAAATTTATTACAATTATAGAAAAATCTGTTAGTTTGTTTGCATGCAATTTATGTTTTAAAAAACACAGTTTTTTTAATTATTTTTATTTTTTGTGTGTTTTTTTCAATCCTTTTAAAATAGTTAATAACTTTTTTCTTTAATAAATTAAAGGAATAGACATTATTATTTTAAAATTAATACAAAAAAATTCAATAAATTATTTCAGATTTTAGCTATTTAATCAAGGCACTGCGTATTGTGTCATAAATACGTTGTACAGAAATATCGACAAAGATTTTGATTTTTTTTTTGTTTTTATTGTAAAATTATAATATCTATTCTTTTGACTATTGAAGTAAAAAAGTTGTCAACCATGAAAAAAGACTTGAAAAAACCTACAAAAAAATATATATTTTTAAAAAACAGTATTTTTTAAAACATAAATTGCATGTAAACAAACTAACAGATTTTGCTATAATTGTAAATTTAAGATAATCGTTTATTTTGTAATATTATTAAATAAAAAAGATAACTCAACACGCCGTTCAGTCAGAAAAGGCTCACAAAGTGGAGCAATTTTCTTTATTTTTAAAACATCGAAGGTTTGGTAATTTATTAATCAATTATTTAATTTAGTTTATGACATTTTAATAAGATATTCGTATTTAAAATATATGTAACCTGATGAATAAATTTTAAAATTAGATATGTCCCTACAAAAATGTGATAAAAAACGCAAGAGAAGATATGAGAAATAATGGTGAAATTTGCTCATTCTGCTAGACGATCGCCTTTAAGAATAGCATGAATCCCAGAATTATCTAATTTGCTGGCATGCTGTGTGCCGCATATAGGCGTGAGTGAAATAAAGCGCGACTCGACTAGATGCGTCATTGGTCGGTCGATTCATTAATTTGGTGTCCGCTTCGGCAGGTTTAACCCTTAATTACTCGCACGAGGTCGCACAAATTGTAAAAATTATTTTCAGTATATACTGAATAAATATGTAAATAAAACTATTTTATAATTGAAGTGCTTTATTTGAACTATAATATTTTCAAGAAACAAAATGAAATTATATCTAATTAGATAAAAACCAGACTAAAGTAAAATAACTAGCAAAAATTAACAGTTTGGTCTTATGGTGAGATCAAATTTAAAAATTACAATACTTTTGAGAACTCTTAGAATCATTATTATCACACTGTTGACAGTGTATAAACGAGTGATCATTGCACACCAACTTTACGCATTTTTTGCATCAGTTTAATTCCAATAATTCGGTCCTATCTTGACAAAATTTATAAATGCTTGATAACCATTTCTTCCATTGAGCTTGAAAGAGTATTTTCTGCTACATCTTATATTGGTTGTAAACTGAGAAGTATACGTACTAAGGTATAGAGCAGATTGAATTGTTGCACAACTCAAAGTAAAAATATTTGCACCAGAAGGCGCCTTATTATAATATTACATAATATCTATTTTAATATGTGCCAAAATTAAAAAAATATATTTATATAATTATTTCCTAAAGCTAGCCATCTTGGCAAATCCCGGTACCAGTCCCGGGATCCCGGAAATAGCCTTCCTTAATTCTGCAATCCCGGGATAGGAAAAATCTTACGGAATTATTATCCCTGATCAAGTGCAATACGTGAGTGAGATATTGATATAAATAATGTATGAGGTGAGTGTTGAACTCAGCTTGTCCTAGAAAGACTGTGCCGGCGTGATGACATATACTAAAAAAAAGTGTGGCCCCGGTAAAAACTTCAATAATCAAAAAGCATGCACAGACAATCCTATAAAAACCTATAGAATCAGACCACTACAAGTTAATATTTTCCACTCCTAGCGTGCACTCCGCGAAAACACCCGACTCTTCGTGGCACTCGCAAATATTTTAGTTATAAAAGTTAACTCCATTTTTTCGCACGGATTATATTATGCGGAACGGAAATTACGAAATCTTTCGTCAAAAAGGTTCGTCGGCCCACAGAGGGTATCATATCGCCCTGCAAGGCTTGGAAGTAAGCTCTCAGCGACAACCGCTTTCATGTGATACAATAAAACGCAATCATACACCCGCTACTAAAGACCTCTTTTTATCTAATTAAAAAGTACAGATCATAGTATTTGAGTGATTTAAATATGATATAATACGTATTTACATATTAAGTATGTTAAATTTTAGCAAGGATTCCTGGTATTCTCAACCGCGTACATTATGTATTTACCCCCCTTGAAGTTAATCATCTCAGATTGCTAGGAGGCTGCCTCTTGAGATGATGGATGATTCCTATATTCTTCAGCTCAGAAGTATTCTATAAAATAATATATATCTCATGTAAATTTGAAGAGATCATGCTGGTTAGTTACTTACAAAATGGAAAACAACACAAAAAAGCGGCAAAAATACTCACATATATCTCGTTTTATTGTATGTTATATTGAATAATATATTTAATTATCTGTTAATTTATTATTCAGTAGGTACTCAATATTCTTCATTAATCCATTCTCGAGGAAATGATGAATATCAAAAAGGAAGAATATCAAAGGCATTTTCCCTGTAGTATTTAATTAAAAATGATTTAATTCATTCCCATCAGTCTTTTTTAAACCTTTCCTCTCCGATGCTGTAAACAAAGTTGATATTATCTCTGATTGTGTAAATATCTCTGTAAATATACTAAACACAGAGTTCATTTTAATCATTTCCCCATAATTTATTTATTTATTTATTAGATAAAATAATAACAATCTGAAAATGTTCCTGACGGGAACACGCAAAAATAGGGGGTGATTCCGCCGTCCTAGGTAAAGTCAACTTGAAGGCACCGGTGTCGCAGGTTCTCAAGCGAAAACGATATCGTATGAAATTTCGCTGAGAATCTCAAAGCGGTCCACGGTTGAAGCAGGAGTCGAGTAGGCGAGAAGAGAAAGTCACAAGTTGATCTGGAGGCGAGCGCAGGTGAAACAGAACAGGATTCTGCTCGTCTTTATCACCAAATTTATTCATAAAACTTCATTAGGGCCCGCATGCCCAGGCGCATTTTCGACAACCAGTCGGACGTCGGCATTCGTCGCCGACTTCTGTCTGTCGGCGGGATCACTACTCATAATTCGAGCTGCAGCTCTATGAGCATCCCGTATTCAAAAATTTAATTAAACAGGTTTTCCTTTACAGGTTAACCTTTTTCTTAGTTTTTACATACGTTTTTAACAAAGATACAACAAGTGTTTGAAGATGGCCCCGTTTAAAGCCGCAACCGTAGAACTTGCATGAGAAGATGTATGAATGTGGCCGAAGCAAAAGTGATGTGCTAGGTTAGAAGAGTGTGGCGTTCAATACTCTCTGCCTACTCCTGCAGTGAAACGGCGTGGTGGTTAGTTAGTTAGTTACATACGTTTTTCATATATCATATTCATTTTTATTATATTCTATAATAAACATGTCCCTCAGGACCACCTATGGTGAAATAATCCGTCAAAGGTGCCAGGCTCACCAAGCTTGGTACAATAATTTTGTCCATTTGGTCTCTCTGGAGAGCCTGGCTACACAAATTCATAGTATTTTACATATAAAAATAACAAGGATATTACAGGAGTCATTTTTCAATAAAAATGCGTCGAGCCTTCTGGGTATACCCAAAGGGTTTTATTTATTTGTGCCCCTGTGCGCGCTCGTGCTCACAATTATCTATGATGAAATGTCAAATTTACCAATAAACCCCTGAACGCGGTTGCCGAGAACGTACTTGTTCTCTCATATGCAGAATTGCTTCTACACGATCTAACTGACCAACCAACGTTCAGGGTTATCTTACCAGGATTCTAAGCCTCAGTGGTTGTGGTCCATTCCCTTTACTTTCTTTCAGATTGGTTGGGGAATAGTATGGAGAAAGTAAAAATAAAAAAAACAGGGCCTGTATGGTTTACATGAGGTTTATTACAATGAGATGGTATCCAGTCAATTCAGTACACAGAGAATAGTTCATAAGGCACAAATTCTACAGTATGTTATACAATTTATAAACGTGGTTTCATACGGGACAATGAAATACAATAGTAAAAAGGTTTAGGAAAAACACAGCGCCGAATTATCAAGTATGACCCTGGTGGCTACTAAAGTCAAAATGGATGCTCCTTTATAACGAAATTTAATCACAGTCGGGTCCACTACAGAATATTAATTTACATATAGTTAAGCTTCCAGAGGTCGGCCCAGTAGAGGCTCATGGGATGTATGGGTAAGTATGAACAGGGATTGGAACAGACTTTATGTTTCCTATTTTAAAAGTTACATCACTTGTGTTCGATTAATGTCACTTGGTTATCCTTTTGATAACTTTTTGTAAATAGTTTGCGAATGTTAGAGATTAGCCATAATTGGCTCCTGTAAATTATGTATAGATATAAACAAACACTCGAAACCTGTAATTTTTCTTCGGAGTATGGAGTGGATCGACCACTTTTAGTAAGGGTGGCAGCCCTGACCAGCTGTAGGAGGCGGCAGACGGTTGTCCTCCGTCAGCTGATCGGTCGGAATGCCCGAGCGGAGGGGCCGAAGTTGATGACGATTTTAACGAAGAAGACGCCAATGTCGGCTGAATCTTATGAAGTCCAAGAGCACGGTATTTTTATTAAAAGTTAAAAGAACAGGCGTTGTTTAATAGGGCACGAAAACGATTGTTTTTATTATACCCCTTGTTGGCGGGGAATGTTCATGACGCCAATAGTAATGTATTATATTTTTAGAAAAAGGCGCTCGAGGCGCTTGCGATGAACTTTTTTAACTTTGGTCTACTTCACCCTTAGTCGTTTATAAAACATAGAGAACGATTATTATTATGTATTTATTGCGAGACCAACATTGTCTCACACGACGAACTCGTTACTATATGCGTTTAAATTAGTTGAACACACTGTTTAACTTTATAACACGGCGGGAAGTATATTATTTGCGTTTAAATAATTTGAACACACTGTTTAGCTTTATAACACGGCGGGAAGTATATTATTTGCGTTTAAATAATTTGAACACACTGTTTAGCTTTGTAACACGGCGAGAGGTATGTTATTGGCTCACATTTGAAAATTAACAACAAAAAATTCCGACACCGTAACTTTTATGCAAATGGCGGCCGTAATTTGCTTAGGGCGGGCGGCGTAGCTGACGCACCTCTGAGCTCGGTTCCCGGATGATGACTGGTGAAGACTGGCCTGCCGGACGCGCGGCTATCCTATATTACGACGGATGGCTAGCGGAAGAGGGTGCGGGGGGGTCACGCGCCGGTACAGTCGCTCCAAGAGTATGGCAGCGCGGCCCGCCATGGCACGCCTTCCGTCTCCTGCTCGGAGGCCCCGCGAGGGCGGTTGACAGGGATACTATCATAGTGTGTGTGACTCGTAAGCCTGTGTGTATAACCTTCGCGCCTTGGCTCCGGTCGCTTTGCTCGGCGTGTGCGATTTCGTTTATTTTCATGGTTACGACGGAATATGTAATATTTACTTATTTATATTTATTTTGTTACGACAGAATAGTAATACTTCCTTTCTGTCTAAAAGGAAGCATTACAACAAATGCAATGTGTAAATAAAACAAAAATTTGATATTTCTGTATTTCATTCATATAAGGGCATTGAGGCAGCCAAATATACCAGTTTTAATGAAAACGATAAATACAGTATTCTATTACACAAAGAAATGAAACTTTTGAATGCTCTTAAATTCGAATGTTGAAAAAACTAACCCATAAAAACGAAGTTTTTATTTTACTTTCTTTCTTGATAAATAAAGTTTACCATCATATAATTAAATAATTGATTGACTGAAAATGAAACATGTCTAGACAAATATCTATGTCAGAAATCTCTACAAATATCTCTTTTTTATTTGATTTCTTCCCAGAAAACTGAAGTGCTGTCATCTGTGAACCAATTGTCATAAATTTTCGAAATTCGTAGTGAAATACCTATTATACCTAGCGACGGAGTAATTCAAATTTTAAATATTCCGTGACGTTATCGGGCCGCCACGCGCCGCGCCTTTATACTATAATTATTTTTTTTAACGAAACTTTAATAGATCTTCTTGATCGTCGCCACAAGTCTCCTTGCAAAGTTTCAGCTCGATTGGATGACGGGAAAAGGGTTAAAAATCGATCCATAGTTTTTTCGACAACCAATCAATCAATCAGACGCCACGAGTTAATATAAAGGGAGTAAAAAAGACACACCCTACCCAGCAGTCAATGTCAGGCGAAGAACCATTTATTTCTAGATAGAATCGATAGAAGACTTCTTCTAATATTAAAAAGTCAGTAATAACGAGACTTTTGTGTTCGTTTTATGTAAGAAATCGAGTAGAAAAACATGGCCGTTGTTTACCGGACATCTCAGTCTATTCCTGGCACTATCAACATTTTCCGCACTTGTCGGCTTTTGAAATGGCTTGAGTTGATTGAATTATATACTGGTTGTTACACCATGAGAAAATTTCTAGAAAAAAAATGAAACTCAACTCACAACAAATTACAAGGGCATCATGTTTCTTGAAGAATAAATACTGCATGTAATTGATAAACAAAATTTATTTATTAAAAATTAAATAATAATTAGATTTAGTGCCAAACCGGCTTAGAAAAATAAGGGACGTAATAATTGCGGGATATTGAAACTGAGAATTCATGAATAGAAAAATATTTGGTGTTTTTATATTTACTTTATTCGCTTAAATCAATACTAAAAAATTAATAATACTATGGTTATGGTGTGTAGTGATATTTGTATACTAGTTACATGCTTGTCCTGGTGAAGAGACGGGTTGCATCTCGAAACCAATAGACAAAGAAATTTTTAGTTATTAACATAAATGAGATTTTGTTAGACAACAAGATTTATGATTTATTATTAAATATACAATTTTTCTCCTAAACGCTAAATAGTCTTCAAAATGATATTATAAAAGATATTAATAAATATTCTGAAAATGTAAATTTTCCATCACAAAATAAACAATTTTCAATTGCTTGAGTGCCGAACAGAATAAATATGCTCGCATTTTCCACTGATGTTTCTATGGGAAGTACTTTGTTGAACATAGGTACATATCGAACAACGACGAGTCAGCAAAATGTCAAAAAATGCAAACATTAGAACAAACACGATGTACAATAGATACAGCACTTTTTATCTCTTTCAATATTATACATCTCTCTTTCCTTAAAATTTTATAAATTTACTATCTCATTTTTATCGTAAACCTCATCTACAAGGCACTTCGTTTAAAATATTTGATGTGTCTGTATCAAAAGCAAACACTGAAATAATATTTATTGGTGCATATAAACATATTTTTATAATAAATATTTTAAAAAATCTTAATTGTAAAACACAAGCATTCCTCTGGTCAATCTGTTAGATATTAGGGCCCTCATTTGAGTTTGGATTATTTTTATTAAAATTATGTTCGAAACATTCATATTTATATTAATGGGTTTCAAAATGTTATCGATCTGAGTAGTTTGCCTGTATAAGATTAAATTATTTATCTACATCTGACAGATGCCATTTGATTGTGTCAGTAAAGTCAGTGACAGTTAAAGTTAATGTTTTTTCGAACTGTAAAATAGTAGAAACAAACTCATTTTTACTTTTTATTCTTATGCTTATTTATGCTTCTCTAATAGGTTTATCTGTTGGAAACTCACAATATATTGTAACGATATGATTACGTACTGTCAGAGGACAATACGAAAGAACATTCCACAATATTCTGGGACACCCTAGCACTCTTGAATTGTCAATGATATTCGGGAAACACTAGAAATACATATAATAATATCGTAAGTTTAAAAAACCAACGTGTTCCAATCACGTTTATTTTGATGTTTACCGGTGCAATATTAACCAGCGATTAAACCTTTAACGAAAACAGTGTTACAAACATGTGTGTGATATCAAAGAAAACAAATTAAGCAGATTACATAACTGGTGTTGAAAATAATTGGAATCGTACAAATTGACGTAAATTCTCCGCAAACCTGTGTGGGAATATGCTAGCAAGCGATAATAAAGTGTTTCACATAGAAAAGATTGATTAAGAAATATGTGAATTAAAGAATATTGTTTAAATTTAATACGTGTCCTGTGACTTTGTGAATTTATTGAAATAATTAATAAAACTTTAATTCAGTGTTTTTATTTGCCTCCCACAGTTGCGTTCCGTGGCAATATTGTATTTATTTAATATATGAAAAGTTTGTTCTAGTTTAAGGGCGCTGGAACGAGTTTGATATTTTCTAAGAATAATATAAGTAGGTACATAAACAATTTTCACAAATTGACAGAATGGATGACAATTACAATGCACTTTTAGATCCATCTGCGCTGGCGTATTTAATCATGTATTTCGCTAGCCTAACTTGGCTATGCCCTTGCTGGACGAACATTTAATAATTTTTATGTGTAGATTCAAGTTTATAAGTGAATGCCTCTTTATTTTATTTATTTTACATTAAGCTATTTTTATATGGGATTCTTTTTTTTATTTATTTTACATTAAGCTGTTTTTATATGGGACTGCTTCTTACAAAACCATAAATAAAACAAAACTCAAAGCTAGAAGTTAAGTATTGTGAAAATAAATAAAATAATAAATGTTGCACTACAAACTAGTATCTTTTAAATAAATGATATTAAAATGTAACCATGTCGATATGTCAATATCAGTATATTCACTGTTTTCGACACTTTGAACACCGTTCACATGAGCTTCAGATATTTAGGTGTACAAATCTGTAGCCATAGCGATCTGTACACCGAAATCCGAGAGCAAGTTAACAGAGCATGCACCGTATCAGGGTATCTCAAGAATTTTGTCTGGAAAAAGAGAAATATGCATATTGAAAGTAAGGTCAAAATGTCCAAAATATGCTTGATGTCAAAATATACAAGACTGACACTGTCAGCACCAAAGGACTCCTCAGAACAACTGAAATTAAGGTGCTGAGATCCATTACTGGGAAAACTCTACGTGAGAAGACACAAGGAAAACTTGCAAAAAAGAGGACATAGCACGGTGGAGTAGATCCAGAAGGAAATGCTGGCGGGATCACGTAGCCAGAATGGACAGTGACAGACTCGTGCATACAGCAGCGAATGAAATTCCCTCTGGACGACGCCTACCGGGAAGGCCACCGAAAATATGGAGGGATAGCTGGACCTCGTCATCCCAGGAGGCGCAGTTTTCTGTAGCACAGATCAACAGATCTACTTAAAGAAAAAGAACAAGAAGATATCCCTATACCTTCGTCAGGATGGTCGCACAATAAGTTGTGCGTCCACTGACTAAAAATAATTGATAATTTATTAATAAATATTGGTAAATAATAATTACTTCCAACCATAAAGTTAACGCTTGTAAACATCAAGGATACAAATTAATTTGTTTTAATTAAAAATAAGGACTGACTAAACGGTGTTAAAAATCCACAACACTCCACACACACAGCAATCTGCCGTTAGAAAGCTGAAGGTTTAGCGAGGCAAAGTATTACGGTGAGCTGAACAAACGGTGCATACCTAACGCAACATTGGTTAGCGCGCTCGAAGTGGTCGTGTTAATTACGTCCCTGGTCAAAGCGATTCCGATAATGAGGCCGCTGTACTTAAGCATCGCTCGCGCTTGTATGTATATGCACCTACACATATCCCAATTATAATTATTTCGTTGTCTGTTCTGTTGTCTGATTGTCCATAACTTTGTGTAACGTACGTAATTTCGTTCGAATGCACGGCAAAAAGAAATTAAGCGTGCGGAATTAAATAGAGCTTGAACCTCGGGCCAGCAGTCAACAAACCCAAACCGGCTGCAACTTGTTGCTACGGCCGAGCCTGCATGACCCGTCAAAAATATAGTACATATTAGAAGGATTATTCGTTAGCCGACGTTTTGCCTGACTCACAAGTATCTTCAGGGTGCCTTGTCTAGGTCTACGAGACTTTTTAGCTCATCAAATCCATGACCACATATAAACCATTAAAATTTACCATAATATATACAACGAAATATGCAATATGATCAAATATGATAAAAAAAGTTTTTGTGTGAAAAGGGAGTGTAGAAATAATTAACTCGAGATTTGGGCGACGCCGAGTAAATATATCAGAATATTTTAAGCATGTTCAAATTTTTCATGCACAAGATATTGGATTTTGTCCCCAGAGCGATAATAACTTATCAAGATATTATATATCTCTCATAGAGAAGAAGCTATTTATATGGGAAAGTAGGTATGGAAGTCTTTAGGTTGTCAAATTCAAAAAGTCAAAATTTATTTTTTTACCTTAATTATTTATTCAACATTCAAACTCAAACGTTCTGAAACCTATGATTTTACTACCGCCATCTGTGGTAGAAATTTTTCATCTCCATGAACTAGTGTATAGATGTCAGCGATGGTAATAAGTTATCTACTTTTGACTTATGAGTATGAATCAATATTATTTTATAGCGAAATCAACACACTGCTCAATCACTGGTGAAATTTGAGGGTAAAAGTAAGCGTCGGTAATCACCAATTTATGGTGATCGATGAATGAGGAGAAAGTTGCTTTATGGTCACCATTCGTTATGGAACGGGAACGTGGAAAGTTTGATTAATTTATTTACTCGATAAAACAATTACAAGTTATACATAATTAAGATAATAAAGACGACGATAAACACTCGACGGAACAGTGCCTCCGTACTACGCCGGGAGTAGTTGAGAGACTGACATGCCCTTACAGGACGTTGGCTATTTTTAAATGCTTTGGGAAGAAAGAAATCTTTGAGGTAAGGCTGTACGAGTGTGCTGAAAGTGCTCTGGGCATCGACCTATGTACACTGCTGTGCCTCAGTTTTGTCTACGCAGCAGACTCGCTACGCTTTGTGCGTATGTGTGGTTATGTATTTATGGAATGAGACACCATAGTCACATTGTGTAAAATGATCACTTAAGTCAGCCGTACAATAGCTGGCAATCTCTTCCATGCGACTTCCATACCTTCTTTTCCATATAAATTGCTTCGTCTCTGTGAGACATCTATAATATTTCTTGATTAATAATAAATATTGTTAAATTATTTAAAGTGTGCTATAAAATTTTTTAATATTCAATTTTCATCACTGATAATTGTGAAGACAAAACTGAAAAATTTGGATCCTAACGGAGAGAGTGAAAGCAAGGATCCAAGCTGCCGATATGAGTTTTCTAAGGGTGGTAGTGTAACGATATTGGCCTATTCAAATAGACACTGCTGAAAAATTATACGAAAATATCTATCTGCTAAAGTTTATAATAAAGAGAAGCTTCACAACCCGTTAAATATTCTGTGATTATATGTTTGCCGAGTAAGTAGGTGCGGACAAGCTTTATTGTTCGTGAAACGTAGAGGTATGCCGCGCGTGTGACGCGTGCTTTACCTTTATTTTAACTGAATCGGACGAATCACAAGACGCGGCCGTTAGCCAATGAAACGCGTCCTGAGATGTTGGACTTTGACTTTTACACGTAAGTTGGAATCAAAAATGGTGAGAGATAGGGACTAGTTTTTAGCGATACAAATTGGGGAACACATTTATATTTTCTATTACGGTTAATTATTTTTACTATCGGGCTGTATTATTTAGGGAGTAATTGAGATTTGGAGTAGTTGTGTGTATTTGGTGTCGCGATTGCTTGTCTGGACAGGTTCGGACCGTGCGAAAGGTTCTTCCAAGCGGGGTGTTATAGCGCACGGGAGATCGGACGATTTTACTTGGGAATCTAAAATGGTTCAATTTCTCCAATAATTATACTTTGAATTCGACATATATTGCACAATAAATTGAAATTGGGGAGGCAGATACATTGATTAATATTGGGATGTATCGTTATTCAATATTTATTTAATCTAAAGGCAAACGGGGTCGCGTTTAATATTTATTATTCCGGATTTAAAAGGAGATTTGGAACAGTATGGAAATAAATAAAATTAAGATATTATTAGTTATTTAGAATAGCGTTTTATTTGATAAAATTGTGGAGGATGTTTACGATGTCAAATTTTTAACGTTTGTGCAATATGGTTTGCGCTAAAATTTATTCTGCTTCGAATACAAGATAATATTTGCGGATCAACATGGCATATGAATAAAAATTGTTATACTACCGCCACCTAGCAAACTCAAACATAACTGTAATAATAATTATCTTTCGATATATTGCTACGACTTTTTAATAATACATGGTGCATTTTATAGTGATTGTCAGACGTACGTATTTAGGGGGAAGGGTTAGATCAGGGGTAATTAACCTTCGGTCTTCCGTAGCCGTGATAGTTATTCATATGACATTGTTTTTATTCATTCAATATTAGATATTTGATATGTTTTCTTCAACATATTCCATTATTGTGGGTCGTTTGCGGTTAGATCAGGGGAAGTTAACCTTCGGTCTTCCGTAGCCGTGATAGTTATTCATATGACATTGTTTTTATTCATTCAATATTAGATATTTGAAATGTTTTCTAGAACATTTTCCATTATTGTGGGCAGTTCGCGGTTTGTTCAGGGGTAGTTAACCTTTGGTCTTCCGTAATCGCGTTATTTACTTATATGATAGATTGTTTTGTTTTATTCGTTTAATATAAGTAATATCATATTTTTATGAGTTACCGTAATTATTTATCTATATGATTTTATTATTGAGAGTGATGCAACGAATACTACTTTCACGAATACGAACATCAGGCCTACTATTCGGTGAATACGAATGCGAATATTTCCACCAAGGTGGGGGGAACTTAAACATACTTGTAAATATAATTACCTTGATGCAACGAATACTACTTTCACGAATACGAATGTCAGGCCTACTAATCGGTGAATACGAATGCGAATATTTCCACCAAGGTGGGGGAACTTGAACATGCTTGTAAATATAATAACCTTGATGCAACGAATACTACTTTCACGAATACGAATGTCAGGCCCACTATTCGGTGAATACGAATGCGAATATTTCCACCAAGGTGGGGGAACTTAAACATACTTGTAAATATAATTACCTTCATGCAACGAATACTACCTTCACGAATACGAATGTCACGCCTACTATTCGGTGAATACGAATGCGAATATTTCCATCGAGGTGGGGAAGAACGCAAGCATACTTGTAATTATATTGTTTATGTCTGCATGTGATATCACTGTACGGCGTAGATGAACTAGTTTGAAGGGGTTTATGTCCTGTATGTGCTCGGCGTAGAGGGAATGGTCTTTTGTTTCTAGGATCCTATACAGTTTTACAGGTGCTGATATTGAAATATATATACAAGGAAAACACTATTTTGGGAATCATTGACTGGATGACAGATATTGAAGCACACATACACACAAGGAGGACGTTATGTTAAATACATGACTGGAAAGTTGTTATTGGAAAACACAGGCGCCACTAGAGGATATGGGCAGTTTGCAGAGAACTTCAACTTCTGTCAGTTAAGGACCTTTTACTATTACTATTCTTTCGCCTTTTTGCTTAACCGTGGATGAACTAGATTGAAGGGGTTTATGTTCTGTATGTGCTCGGCGTAGAGGGAATAGTTTTCTTGTTTCTAGGATCTAATACAGTTTTACAGGCGCGGATATTAAAATATATATACAAGGGAAGTGAAGGGCTACACAGGCGCTGGTAACTACTCAATTTTGGAGAGAACCCGCAATATGATTTCGGATCAGGATGCCATCTCAGAAGCAGACCAACTACAGAAATAAGATAAGAACCTTTAATATTATTTATTCCTGATGTTTTCTTATGTGTATTAAATGGAATGTTCGTGCTACATAATTTGTCATGGTCACATAATCACTATTCATTTCATTACGTGGGTTCAGAGCTGACGGTAACGGACGCGGAAACAAATTAGTACTGATGTCGGGACGTAACGTCGGGATTATATCTTAATTATCTTTAGGATAGAAGCGAGGTCATTATACGTGCATTCTGCATTTCAAACGTTTTACTAACATATATAAATACATATTATTGCGTTTTACAAATTGAATAGGATCGCGGGAAATAGGCATTTCGTCCGGTTGTGCAATATTAACTTCCAACGTAGCATAATGCGATTTTATTAACGGCGCTAGACTCTTAAGGTTAGGCACGCGGGGATTATAAATGGTGTTAAATATAGTATTAAATAAAAGAATACTTTCAACGTTTTACGTGGCTTTTAATTAGAGATTAACTACACATTAATTGACAAGAGGAAATGACAACTATATAGAAGAATCTCACACGTAGTGTTGTGCCCATCAATATAGAAGGGAGAAATTTATTATTATTACAACACTCTTACCAAATTGTAACCCTTCTTACAAAAATAAGATACAATTGAAAGTACATATATAAAGTTAACTTTTAAAAATAGTGAGCACAACATCTGCTTATTTATGTTTAGTTACATAGTAGGTATGTTTTACTTTTGTATGTACATACATTTTTATTAATTAAAAAATACTGAAATGAATCAATTACATGTTTCAAATCACAAACTCTTACCTAACAAAAGTAATGTATATCTTATTGAATTGATAAAATTAAAAATAATCAATTAGGTTTAAACACTCCTATCTTACTTCTTAAGTACTGAAATTTATCTCTAGGTAAGGCTTTAGTGAATATATCAGCATATTGCTCTTGGGTACATACATACTTTAAATTAATTTGTTTATCTGCATATTTTTCTTTAATAAAGTTATATTTAACATCTATGTGTTTGCACCGCTTATGATAGTCCACATTTTTAATCAAACAAATTGCACTTTGATTGTCTATATGTAAAGTCACTGAGTCTTGATGAAATGCTTTTATATCAATTAAAAGCCGTTTCAACCACATAACTTCTTTTGTAGTCGCACATGCTGCCATAAATTCAGCCTCTGTAGTTGATAAAGCAACACTCTGTTGATGTTGTGTTGTCCAGGTTACAGCAGCTCCATTTTTTATACAGACATATCCAGTTAAAGATCGCCGTGTGCATGTATCTTTCGCATAATCTGCATCACTATAAGCTTGTAGTTGATTGCTTTGGTGCGATGTGTAACACAAACCATAGTTTTGTGTTTCTTTTAGGTATTTCATAATTTTCTTCACAACATTCCAGTGTGTGTGATTATAACAATTTAAATATCGACTCACCAGACTGACTCCATATGTGATATCAGGTCTGCTTACAATAGCTAGGTGCATTAAGGATCCAACAGCTTCTCTATAGGGTATATCCTTGTCTGGTGCAGCTGAGTTCTTTTCTAGTGTAGTATGAGGATCTACTGGAATAGTATTACAGTTGGCATTCTGCATATTAAATTTACTTAATAATCTCTTAATATAGTTTGCTTGATGAATAAATATACATCCTTTAGACTTTTCTATTTGAAGGCCTACAAAGTTCTTTGGCTCACATATTTTAATATTAAAATTCTTGTTTAATTCACATATGACTACGTCTAACGATTCTCTTAAGCTTGACAGTAGAAGGCCATCATCTACATACAGTAGCAGGTATACTAAATTATTGTTTACATTGCCAATGTAAACACATTTATCGGCATGACTGCTTTTAAAACCAAATTTCTTAAGTAAACTATCAAATTTTTGGTTCCAGCATCTTGGAGCTTGTTTAAGGCCATATAGTGAACGATTGAGTTTACATACCAGATTTGATGATGTATCTAAACCTTCTGGTGGTGCCATGTATATGTCCTCCTTTATATCTCCATACAAGAAAGCAGTTTTTATATCAAACTGAATCATCTCTGAGTTGTGTTGAACTGCCTCTGAAAGTAAAACTCGAATCGAATCATACCTAACTGTAGGTGAGAAGGTTTCATTGTAGTCTATTCCTTGTGTCTGTGAGCAGCCCTTGGCACATAGCCTGGATTTATATAGCGGACCAGATGGCAGGTCTTTTATTTTAAAAACCCATTTAGAGCCAATTATCCGTACTCCTGGTGGTTTATCCACTAACTGCCAGGTTTTATTTTCTGTATGCGCCAACAACTCATCTTTGATTGACTCCTTCCATTTTGCTGCATTCACATTATCTGCAGATATTGCTTCACTATATGTCTGAGGGGCGTCCTGCTGATCTGAACTGTCATCTGTACATATATGTAGGTATTATAAGTATTACTTGCTTTATTCATTACATTCTTTGATCTTGTTGTAACATTTGAATAAATATCTTTCAGGTCTATTGATTCCTCTGGTTCATATAAAGATCCTTCATCAGAGTTGAAGGACTCATCGGTAGTTATATTTTGATCAGAAGATTCTAGAGTTGATTCGCTATTAATAGATTCATTATTGTGCATAAGACTGTCTGAGGTAGATTCTGACAACGGCAATTTAATGTAATTTCTCATAACTGAATTTTCTAAGAATATTACATCTCTACTGATTAACACTTTCTTAGTTTTAGGATCAAAAAGTCTGTAACCTTTGGTCTGTTCACTGTAACCTATGAATATCATTTTAGTCGCTTTTGCATCCCATTTCTTAACCTTTTCTTTTGGTGTATGAACCATTGCTTCACATCCAAAGATTTTTAAATTACTAATATTGGGCTTCTCACCGGACCAGATTTCTTCAGGAGTTAGAAATGCCAGTGCTCTGGTTGGACAGCGGTTGGTGATGTAGGCTGCTGTCGAAACTGCTTCTGCCCAATACTTCTTCTGTAATTTAGCATTTAATAGCATACATCGAGCTCGTTCTAATAGTGTTCGATTCATTCTTTCCGCTAGCCCATTTTGTTGGGGCGTGTAAGGTGAGGATGTTTGATGAATAATTCCACATTTTGTTAGGAAAGATTTAAAGTCATTACTTAGATATTCTCTACCATTGTCTGTGCGTAAAATCTTTATTGATAAATTAATTTGTTTTTCTACCATGGCCTTAAATTCTTTGAATTTATCAAAAACATCTGACTTATTCTTTATTATATAAGTAGTTACTTTCCTGGAGAAGTCATCGATGAAGGTGACGAAATAGTGCGCTCCTCCCAGTGACTGGACTTCCATGGGGCCACAGACGTCAGAGTGTATGAGCTCCAGCAAACGTTTAGCTCTGGATCCTTCTGAAGGGAATGGATTTCTTGACTGCTTTCCCTCTAAACATGAAATACATACACCTTTGTCATTGTTTTCAATTTTCACTCCAGTACTTTCAGATAATTTGTTTAGATCTTCAAAATTCAAATGTGCCATTCTTTGATGCCATAAGTAGCCATCATTTCTTGCAGTTGTAGATATGTATGCTGGAACACTTTGTGTATTGAGCCTGTACATATTATTTGTTAACTTTGCATTTGCCACTTGTAGATTATTTTTGTTAAATATCCTGCAACCATCTTTGTCAAATTTAACTTGACAGCCATTTTGTATGATTTGACTTACAGAAAGAAGGTTGGTGGCTAGTTCAGGAACATAAAGAACATTCTGAACTCTTATAGTTTCAGACTTGCCATTATTCATAACATGTAGATTTACTTTACCACATGCTTTCACAATAAGTTTCTTATCATCAGCCACTTTGATAGTGTTGACCGGAGGTGGTATTTCATCATAAAGCCAGTCACGGTGCATTGTTAGATGCATTGATGCCCCTGAATCTATAAACCATCCATTGTCATTCGTTAATGAGGCAGAAAATACGGCCACATAGCCCGAGTTGTCATTAGATTTATGTTCCTTCTTTTTATTCCTGCAATTCTTACTTATGTGTCCATAATTGTTGCATATATAGCACCTCGGACCTTTGTTGTGTTTGTTTGTCTTTTCTGAAGCTTGTTTGGATTTCTGCGAGTTAACTTTGCTTTTGTTAACATACAGCGCAGCAGTATCTGACTTTCTAACATCTTGCAGAAGCTTTGTTTTAACAGAGTCAGCCGTAATCACCAAACCCGAGCTTTCTAATGCCATAATCATTGGTTGATACAGATCTGGTAACCCTGCCAGTAGTAAGGTTCCCAGCCATTCATCATTTACCATAAATCCTATATTTCTCAATTTATGAGCAGTAGTCATTATTTTATTTATATAATCTTCAATGTTTTGGCATCCATCTAACGTGGTAGTTATCAGATCTCTCAACAGCCCAACTCGGCGTGTCAGTCCGTTGTCATCGAAAGCCTTAGTTAAATTATCCCATACCTCTTTCGCCGTTGTGGCTTCTTGGACATGTATATAGTTGACAGGATCTATTAATAATATTATTTTTGACTTTGCTTTTATATCCTTTTTTATGTCAACTTCTTCACCTGTCGCCGGTGCGACACAATTCCACAACTCTTCATGTTCTAGATACGTTTTAACTGTGAATTTCCAGGTGGGATAATTTTCTCTCCCAGTCAGCTTTTCTATCATAGCTAGTGTATTGTTGAAAGACATCGCTTCCAATAACAAAAGAAAATTTTCAACGCCACGTGATCACTTATAGGTTAAAACGCACAACTCTTTTTGATTTTACTATTATTAATTTCGACTTTTTTAAAAAAAACTTATTTTGCATTAATTACGTGGGTCTGGGCCCATAACCTGTTAAATATAGTATTAAATAAAAGAATACTTTCAACGTTTTACGTGGCTTTTAATTAGAGATTAACTACACATTAATTGACAAGAGGAAATGACAACTATATAGAAGAATCTCACACGTAGTGTTGTGCCCATCAATATAGAAGGGAGAAATTTATTATTATTACAACAAATGGGATAATGAACGAGAACCGAATGGGGAATTCATCTCCTCTGGTCGGGGGGCGGGAGGCCGTTGCGTCTTTTACGCCCCGTGATCTGGAGAGGCTGAATTTCGATTATGATGAAGACGAAGGGAGATCTACTCGCGTGGCAAGACAGGGTCGAATGTCGGAGCGCGCGTTCTCGGCTATGGAGACTGTTTAGAGTGGGAGACATCTTGGATTTGGGACTAGGTAGGATTATCTTAACTGTATCTACCCGGTTAAGACAGGGTTTTAAAGCCAAGAATTACAGGATAGTCTGAAGGTCCTGGAGTGGCGACCCTCAAAGATCCAAGGGGAAGAACCTCTCACGTCTTTTCAGTCCCCTTAGTGCGATGAGCTCGGGCTCTGGTTATGAATGTATGTGAATGTAATAACTCCGTACTCAAGGACGAGATAGGACGTTCCTCATGAACGAGAAATTATAAGATGCAGGTAGCAGTTCGACAATCAATACTTATGCTCGGGACCGCTTTAATGAACGAGATCTGTCAGCAGTTTAACAATCAACTTTATGATCGGGATCGCATTCAGGAGCGCGATGGCATTACTAACACCATCATTCTCATCATCCACCTTTTCTAACTTGCTGTATACAGAGACCTTCGGGGTTCTCCCTTCCCGGCCAGCGAGGAACATATCAGGAATTACACAATCAACTGTAATAATCATGCTGTTTTACCATCATTTAATATCTCTAGTCCATAAGACTACACCGTGGGATAAATCACATCAACTATAATTGGCGATGCTAACATGGCTCTGACTGACGCGCTCAAGGACGAGTCTTTTCCAGTCACCCAGTTAGTTCATTCGGCCCTTTAATCAGCAGTAAACATCATAATAATCCGGCTCATGTAGCCGCAACGTGGCATCCTCATCATTATATACCAGTCAATTTGACTGCCCCGCGGGACAATATACAAACCTTAATATCAGACGCGGGATTTCTTCCTGATATGTTTGTCGCCGGGAAGCGAGGACTTCGGAGGATTCCAGCAGGAGCAATAGAGTCTCGGCTTGATCTTGGTCTGCAGCTTAGTGTGGGAGGTTATGTCTAAACAGGAGTTAACCACCGGATGCGGCGATGCTCTGGGCCGCATCCCCCTCCCCCCTACAGGGGGGGGGGGGCATCTAGAATCCACGTTTGAACAGAAGTGGTTAGACACTTCTTAAATTTCACTTACAAAACTGTATCTTCCATTCCCTTAGAATCTCGGGCTGTGATAATGTCAGACAAAGCTTGCCCTGATCCTCTGTTGCGCCTATCTGTTATAAATATGTTTGTCTTCCCCCACTATGTACTATGAACAGATTGAGCAGATCGGACAACGTGGGATGCGCTATTGGTAGGTTTCTTACTTGTGTTTTTGAATATAACGTATGCTATTATATCTTGTAAATCTGTCATAAATGGGTGCCGCATGTGGTTGTGCTGACACTGTTCTAAGCTGCTATTATGAGATGTTGATAATCAAAGCGGGCGGAATCTTTAGCGTATGCCGTTAACTTGGCAACGATTGTATTGTTTTATATTACAGTATTTTAACCCCGGTGGTATTATAGTTATGGCGGTACAATGTAGGGGAGTTTTGCTACTAGCGTTTATTCCTCGGCTACGCCGCATATAATTGGCTTTTAGGCCGACTCCGGACGTGGACGATATCGGCTATCTCTCATATAGGCGAAACTGTAGAATTCTAGAGCGGTTTCTAGAAGGACGAGTACGGATTAGTTACGTGCGTTTGTTATTTCCATAGTTAGGTAAGAATTCGATCTATATTAGTCTAGTCGCGTTAATAAGAATACGAATCTCACCACATATCAAAAGAATTTTGGATAGCTACGGACACAACGGAGGAGGAATTTTCCTAACCACTAGATAGATCACGACTGGCCAATTTTGAAAATATAAATTCTTAACAAAAAAAAAATAATATTAGCTTTCATGTAAATATACTTCCGAAGTTCTAAGTTCGACTTAAGTTTTCATCTAGAAGCTTAAAGCATAAAGTGTGTGCTTAAAAGTCACAAAAGTCGTAATAAAGCTTAATTCGGTAGCTTAAAGTCTCAAGCTTTGGGCTTTTCGTAAAACTTATATTATTAAACTTTATAGTTAGGTATTTAGCTTAGGTGTACAGGTAGGTTACGTTACAGTAGCCGGAAAGTGCTGACAAAAGGCGCTCACTCGGCATGGAGTCCCTACTCCCAAATATTTAAAAATTACAAATGAAGTGGCTTGGACATGTGCTCAAAATACCAGAGGAACGAATACCAAAAATAATCCTCTTGGCAACCCCGGAAGAAAGACGGCCGGCGGGTCGCCCCAGATTAAACTGGGAGAAGCAACAAAAAATGTGTATGTAAACGGAATGGGTTTGGAATGCGGAAGCAGCGCAAGAGAGGGGAATATGGAAGCACCTTATCGAGTCTTTGGGCCCCTGACCCAACATGGGGATGAAGGTGTGATGATGATGATTATTGTCAAGTTATTGCTTGACCACAACAACTTGGCGTGCGGCGTCTTTGGAAATAAAACCCGCACCGCCCGCACCCGGCGGTAACCCCTCGCCCTGTCATTCAGTACAATTTTGTTTTTCCTCGGGAGCTGTGACATCTTGATTACAGATATACACTGAATTATTATGTCCAAAACTTCCTCGGGATGGTGCAAGAACAATTGCCAATGAAGTATTAAAGTTTTGCGAAGCTGAATAAGCAAATAATGGACCGATATTACCGTCTGACAGTTTGACAGGCCGCCATTACGGCTTGGTTTCTTTAGTTCTGCCTGACCAAATTTCTGTTAAAGGCTACGACACCGGTCACCGGACATTCTGTACATTATGTATTATGTAATAAATTCACACCCTGGCAACTTCTGTTACGCGACAGGGACGCCCTCCCTAGCACGCCAATTTATAGTGGTCGCATTCTAGTATTGGAACGTTGGTCTTATCAATTTTAAAATAAAAAAGGTATTCCTTGCTGTAGGTATGAAAGTGCGGAGTAATCCTCGTCTGGCTGCAGACGACATCTACATCGCTTCAGCCCGTCCATATCTTCACGCTAAGCCGCAGAATTCCAGGAAAGCTTCGTCCAGGGCCGAGGCTTGGCCATCGCGAGGGCTTATTCATTCACATAATTGGATTATCGGAGACTATTCAGCATTCAGAAAATTTTTCCTCGATATTTTCAATTAATTTTAATCAAAAGATCCATTTATTCCTCCAGGATTTGAACGAATCCGTAATTGGTCAAGTAATTATTATCTTCAAGAGGATATACTTACCGTACCTACAAGGGCAGTGTAGCAACTACGTAATTTTAATTAAGCTGTACCTAACATGTACATATTTATTAGAAATAACAATATATACACGGTGCCTCATAGCTAGTAGCAAAAACATCGGGAAGTCTTCTTCGTACAATTTTAAATTGAAAATATTTTTTACACTTTCGGTGAAATGTCGACAGTTACGGAGATAACCGACGTCAAAGTTTGTGGTTATTCTATATTTTAGATCTATTTACAGTTAAACATTAGACAATCAATACAGTAACTCCTCAGGGATGATAGATCCGGCAATGAAATCTGAAATGTTGGCCAGAGCGACTTTTTTTTAATTCTATGAATTATGTTAATATCAGCTTTACGTTCATTCTAAATATCTTCATTCTTTACTCTATCATAAATAACCGCTTAACCGCGGTAACCGCTTTGTTGGCTTCTGTTTGAATGATTTTACTCCCTATATACAATGTCTAAATGTATGATTATCTAATATATAGTATTTTGTTTGTGTTTTATTTCTTACATGCTATAATATATTATATATCTAAGAATATATATATATATATATAGTATATAGAATATATATTATATGTTATCGAAGGCTTTAACGGGTACAATATGTGTAGTTCTAACTACTTTGGGGGTAACCCGCGTCAAATTCTGGTCGTTCAGGACCAGTCGTCTGCCGACGTTTCGAACATATCTCACTGTTCATCTTCAGGGCGCCTTGTTAGCATTCGACTTCCGACCGCATGGAGTAACATTCTTAATAATAATAATCGAATTTCTAATACAAATAATATTAATAATAATAAACCAGAAATCACGATGAAAACACCTAAGCAATTAGAAAATCCAACCTTTTCAACATTGTATAATGACGATAATAAAGTAAATATACGGATTACTAGAAGCAGAGCAAAACACATTAACGGCGTCGCTGGAGAAACCCACTCCTCCACAAACACCTGACGCAGAATTACTCAAACTTTCACTTGACGGTGAGCTCCGGACCCAAACGGTTGTACGCTTTTTGGAGAAGCAGCTCATCGACAAGGCGCCCTGAAGATGAACAGTGAGATCTATTCGAAACGTCGGCAGACGACTGGTCCTGACGACCAGAATTTGACGCGGGTTACCCCCAAAGTAGTTAGAACTAACATATATCTATATATATATATATATATATATATATGTATATGTGTGTGTATATGTGTATTATATATATTATATCTTGCTAATGTCCAAACTTTAAAAAAAAAAACTGTACAGGTAGTTGCTTCAGAACAGACATTGTCTAGTGAAGCAACTACCTTCATTTATATGTATAAATAAATTTAAAAGAAATAAATAAATTAATAAAAAATAAATGGATTTGCCACACGTACGTCTATGGGATCTCATATCCACTGCATTCAGTCGTATTTCGTTCCTCTTCTGCCAGCTCCAGGCTTCACTTCCATGCATCAGTGTCAGTACCTGAATTCCATTATGTACCGCTAGTTTTGCCTCGGGAGACATATTTTTTATAGAAATTATTGCATTCAAAGCACCGTTCACCCTATTCCTTACA
Source organism: Agrypnia vestita (assembly GCA_016648135.1). Lineage (NCBI taxonomy): Eukaryota > Metazoa > Arthropoda > Insecta > Trichoptera > Phryganeidae > Agrypnia > Agrypnia vestita. The sequence continues at coordinate 10,212 of JADDOH010000289.1, read as the reverse complement.
GTCACTCTTCTTTCGTTAGCTTAATAACTGATTTACCATATATACATACATTTATTAATTTGGCTACAAAAGCAACTATAATTAAAAAAACAATTATATTTAAATGTACTAAAAAGTAAAAAATAATTTTTCGGATTAAGAATTTTTGCTTCAGTCTCCAAATAAAAGGTGGGCGCTTACAGTATTGATATAGATAATTTTTGTTGTTGATGGAGGGAAAGCATCCTCGCTTTTATTTGGATAGTGAAGCAATATTTTTTTGTCTGAAAATTTATTTGCTTCTTAGTACATAAGCGTGTTTTTTTTTAAAATATTTTTTATGTAACCTAATTTTTGTCTTAATATTCCTTATCGTACAAAATCACTTCAGTAGTATACTAGCGCCATCTTTTTGTAAGCTGTTTAACTCATGTCCGTATAAAACTTAGGTAATTAATTTTTGATAGATTATTTGAGTAATTAGTGAACCTGATTGTTTCATGTTTTGTCATCAAGAATAAGTCTGTGTGCAAAATGTCAGCTCGATTGGAGATTGGAAAGCGGGTGAAATATACAAAATAGACAAATAGGTGAAGCTAATACAATGAATTTACAAAAAAAGTCGTTAAAAACAAATTGACTTTCATTTATTTTTCTTTGGGCTTTTATACGTTAAAATATATGTTTTAAGTTAGATATGCCTTCTTTATATTTTACGTGTGTATAATAGGCGCCCTAAAGGCCGCGGGTAGTTCTTTTGGCATAACATTAATAATTTATTCATTTTGCGTCCCCGTCAATTTCCACCCCGTCCCCTTCCGTGCGTCACCACGGGGTAGTTTTTTATCTAGATGCTTTGAAATTTTGTCATGTAACTGCCAATATTTTTGGGCGCACATTAGAGCGCGCGCTATATATAATAAATATATTGCGTTTCCAGCAATAAAAAATACTTAATTGTTTTGTCAGCTTTCGTGTCAGTTTATTGGACTTTATTTTTATTTTTAATATACAAATTATCAACAAGACATTATTAACCCTGATAGACTGCCTTGTGTAATATTAATTTAATAATACGAGTATGATACAAAAATTATTATTAAATGACGAATGCGATAAAATCTGAGAAGTAATTTTTTAGATGACGGTGATGTTCTTTTATTGTATTGTCATTATAAATCAATCATCACACATATAAACACAGAATTTAACTACCTTGCTAGTATAAATAAATACCTGTTCTAAGGTAGATAGCTTTTTTTATTCAACATACCAATTATCATCTAAAATTGAGAATAGTAACAGTCATATATAATTATTTTATGTAAGTGAATGTCAAAGAATATAGAAAAGAAAATAAATGAAAAAAAATAATTAAAAAGTGTCTAGAAAAAATATTAATAAATATGTGTAGATACACATATATAACAAGTTATCATAAAAAAACATATTTAGTAAAAATAAAAAAATCGTAAAAACAATAAACAAGCATAATTTAGTGGAATAGAAAAAAAAGAATTAAAGCAAATAATAATGAAAGCGCAATGAAAACATGATAAAAGTAACATGTTGGAATAATATGTAGGAAAACGTATACAAGAAGGAAAAATAAGAAATACGCAAGTTTAGTTTATCAGTTGAGTTTTTCATTCTGAAATCTTGGTAAATATCAGTATGCATGTTATTTTCATAAAAAAAATCATGGATTCGTTAGTTTACGCTTCTTTCAGTTCTAAGCCGACATAAATCATCTAAGATATTCAGTAATTCAGTACTAAAGTAATTCAGAGATTTTAATTTTTAAGTCTTTTAAAGTCATGCTAAAAAAAATCAATATTCTCCACACAAACACTATTCAAAATATTTTCAGTCCCAAAGGTAGAAACTATGTACAAAAAAAAAACAATTATGCAACTCATCAAATAAAAGGAACATACAAAATTGGAAAAAACACATCACCAAGATTACAAGCAAACTTTGAAATCCCAAGATTCAATACAAAAAAATATCAGCCTAATTTCATATACTCCGGCATAAAATTGTTTAACAATCTTCCAATCGAAATAAAAAATTTACAAAACACAAAACAATTAAAAAACAAATTAAGAAAACATCTCAATAAACACGATTAGATACCATTACCCTCAAAATCAACAATATTTCACTCCATTGATTCATCCCATATATATATGTTAGTATTAATTTCTTTGGGGATAACCCGCATCAAAATCTGGTCCTCAGAAGGACCATCCGTCAACTGACGTTTCGCCTGAATCACAACAGACATCTTCAGGGTGTCTTGTTAATAAATTTCCGTCACGAGGGGCAGTGCGAGCACGTCCGTTCGTATCGGAAGCTTATTACCAACTTGGTAACATTTCTAACACCCGTGAAAACCTTTACTATAATTATATATAAATATATATATAATATCTATAGTCATTTATTTATTTCATACTATATATTATATATATATATATATATATATATGTTAGTTCTAACTACTTTGGGGGTAACCCGCGTCAAATTCTGGTCGTCAGGACCAGTCGTCTGCCGACGTTTCGAACAGATCTCACTGTTCATCTTCAGGGCGCCTTGTCGATGAGCTGCTTCTCCAAAAAGCGTACAACCGTTTGGGTCCGGAGCTCACCGTCAAGTGAAAGTTTGAGTAATTCTGCGTCAGGTGTTTGTGGAGGAGTGGGTTTCTCCAGCGACGCCGTTAATGTGTTTTGCTCTGCTTCTAGTAATCCGTATATTTACTTTATTATCGTCGTTTATTATCGTATTAAAATAATTATATATAACAATGCAAAGTACCTCGTCCGAGCACAAGATCAATGCTCTTAAATGGAGAGGTACTATGTTAATATGTAATTAAAAAAAAAAACTCTTCCAGCTGATTTCTCCTAATCTTGAAGAACGGAACAGTCCGTTAGTAAGGTACGCAACTTTAAAGGTTTAAATCATTGTGCTAATATTAAAAAACGACATTGATAAGTTAAAAAGAATTAAAAGTGCTCTCTAGTACCTTCTGTTTTTTTATGTTTGATGCAATTTGCGCGTGACAATGACGCCGGTGATGAGGGTCCACGAGAGACGGATGGGTAGTCATAATTAGTTATTAGCGGCGTCTTCCCACCGCCGGCGCTGCCTTAATACCGCGCCGGAGCCTGATTGCGAAGCCGGGGATATATCGCCGGTCATTAGGGCGCTTTTTCTCGGCCGTCTTGTGTTTCCAGCAAAATGTCGAATAATTCCAACACAAAGCCTGTTATTCAAGATTTAATTACGTGCAATTTAAATTTGCGTCATTGCCCGGTAGTGGAGTTTCGCTAATAATTTGTTTTTAGCAGAATTCGCGTCACCGACTGTGTTCTGAGGTGACATGGAACATTTGGATGAGTGAAGGGTGTTTAAACAAATCAAAGAAAACAATTAAGAAACAAAAAATAAATAAATTATTTAGAAACACTAAAAATATTGTACATTGTAGGTATCTTACTCAGGGTTTGAGGATTTACATCCGCGGATACATATCATAATATGTATCACGATATTTATGGCTTGATTTTTATTTTTGATATATATCCAAAAAAAACTTTCTGCGGTCGTTAAAGGATGGCGCTAGTTGTATTTTAATAAGTGCTACGGTTTTTATTTTAGTTTAATTTGTTTCATATAATCCGTTTTTTGACACTACATTGGAAAGAGCAACTTTTATAAAACATATATTAGCTTTTTTCAGCATGCAATTTATTTATTAAATAATTCATGTACGAAATAAATAAAATATTTTTACCAATTATTTCGACTATACATCAATCGACGTGTGCAAAAAGGAGAAAAAAATTTTTGATGTATTAAAATCCAATTTTTGATATATATCGGATATATATAAAAAAAACGATTTTTGATTTTTTAGTATAAAAATCGGATTTTTTCAAACCCTGATTTTTTTCAAACTCTACTATAATCATTTTTGAACTTTTTTCTTGTGTACATTTAATTTTTGACCAGCTGCCATTTTGGACGAAGTTGGTGAAACAGGCTAGTTAACAAACTTGGCCGAGATAAAGCCGAGTTTTTTATTTCAATCTTAAACAAAAATAAATAATTTGTAAATATTTAACATATAGGTTATCCTTATGATTCTAGGAATTTTTCACATCTATACGACAAAAATTTTGTACAATTGGAAATTTATATATCCGGTATTTTCTCCCAAGCTTTTCTCCGATACTTTTCAATTGTATATTTTTTACGACAACTATATTTTATATCAAATGTTCAATGCTCTTTTGTGGGTGATATTTTTGTTATAAAGCTACATTTTTCGAATTGTGATTTTTCAAATTGAAAAGAATCAGTTGGTATGTTTTGTTCAATTGTTTATGAAGGTAGATTTGATATTATTATTTAACATGATAAACTTCTTTTTTAGAAACGTTATTCTGTTCATAACGATAATTATTCAGAGTAAAAACGATCAAATATTCTTTCTTGCAGGAATGAACATTTTTTGTAAATCTGCTCAAACACGATACGTATGATCAATGAAACACTATTGACATCGGGGAAGAATCAAGGAATTTTATATATAAATACATATTATACATCTATACTTTAAAATTATAATAATATACTTTGTTTTTTACCACTAATTTCTTGAAAACATCCACATGTTTCGGGGCCAATGATCCCTTTATAATTATGTACATTGTATCCTGATGAGGGGACCATTTACCTCGAAACTTGTTATTTTCAACAAATTAGTGCTGATAACAAAGTATATTCTTATTGTATCAATAATATCGCTACAAAGTAATTTTTCTTATATTGAAAATGTTATTGAATGTCTAAACAACTACATTTTTATTTATAATATATTTTTTGCAATATTCCTTTCCCTCGTCCCAGGACGGATTTTATTCAAATTCTTATTAAAAAATTCTTATTAATTATATGAATAATGTCGCCATAAAATAATTTTGGTTCGTTTTGAAGATTTTATATACATTCACAGTGAATTGAATGTCTAAACAACTATACATATACGATATATTTTTTTGCGATATTCCTCTTTCCCATCCCAAGACGGATTTAAGACATTAGTTAAATATTGACAATCTTTTTAATGACGCTGATGATCTAAAAATTTATAAATCATATATTTATTTGACTAAATGAATGGCTCTTCAAAATGACTAAAATCAACTTAATCATTTTTTTGTATACCTACATACTTAATCAATTTCTCACTTCAAAATTCACTCAGTGTACAAGACCGGCCTGGGACAGGCGCAAAGGATGCAGCCGCACCAAACTCGGCATTTAGGGAGGCTCCACGCTCGTGACAGATATATAAAAGAGTAACCCATAAAAACCAAGTTTTTACTATACTCCCTTTCTTTGTAAAATATAACAACAATTAAAGACGAATTAAAACATAAAACATAACACTATACTTACAGTAATTTAATATATTTCTTAAATGTCAGATGTTTTGAGCTTTGATAAGACACTTCATGCTTTGAAGATTACATTCTAATAACATTTGTCAGTCAATTTAGATTTTCGACATTTGTAGTGAAGTACCTATTATGAATACCGATGGAGTAATTCAAATTTAGAAAATATTCCGCGACGTTATCGGGCCGCTATGCTAGTAGTCAAACTTTTCTAATGATTCCAATTTGAAAAAACCAATAAAATTTCTAAAAATCCTTCTTTTTTCTAAAAAAATTTCTAAAAAAAAAAAAAAAAACGAAATTATACTATAATTATTAATTTTTTTAACGAAAATTTGATAGACCTTCTTGATCGTCGCCACGTAGACAAGTAGACACTTGCCAAGTTTCAACTCGATTGGATCACGGGAAAAAGGTTAAAAATTGATCCAAAAACACCCGGCAAGCCGGCAAGCTAGCAGACGCCACGAGTTAAAAGAAAGGAAGTAAAAAAATATTGTTGTTAATTTATTCACCCTATTGAGATCTATACTTGAATGGTTGTAGTAAAATAGGCACTAAGTACCAAAATTTCATTTTTCAAACTGAGTATGCAGCTTGGTTCTATATGACATCGCCGCTAACCCCAGTAATGCACCATCTCCCTGCAATGTTGCATTTAGCCGTTATGTTCGTTTGAATATCGCGACTTCGCCAAGTGCCACGGCGTATTATTTTAAAAATGGCACTAAGTGCCATGGTCCGCTAACTTTAGATTGTATGAAAATAGTTGACCAAGTAGGACGCGCGTCGTGTGAGCTCCCCATACAAACAACAAGGAAAATATGTTATATAGAATATAATACAAATAAAAGAGGAAAAACACAAGGCAATAACTTGAGAATATCATTCCAGCAAAAAATCCGCCAATAAATGAGGTATGATTTATTTTGTGTTTTGAAATTAACATTCGTCCCGGTATTTTGTTACAGACAAGGGATACTATTTGAATATGCTCGGGGTACTTACCTAATATTAAACTACACAGACGTTGGACTAAGTGCCTTTCATAGAAAATAGCGCTGGGTACTTGGGAGTTGTTTGAAATGCATAATTCGCAACTTAATTACAGGAAACACAGAAAAAAATTTCTTCTAGTTTTTATGCAGAAAATACAGGTAGGATGTATAGTATAGATTTTTCAAAAAAAATATCATAAAAACTTATATATGACATTTTTATTCACTATATCTTGTTTTCCTCAGTTTGTCGGTCATGGTACTTGCGTACTGCTCGTCTTGAAATTATAGTCGTGTTACACGTGTGTGCATTACAAAGTTCAATTTAGTTTAAATTGTAACATAAGTTTCGACTGTAACTTCAAAATTTTTCAATATACTGTGAGTATTATTCATACTCCTTATTTAATTCTCCTTCTCTTATTTGCTTGCCACATAATTACACAACGCTTTAACACAAAACGCTACACATTACATGAGCAGTGATAGATTTCCCTGGTATGGTGGGAATCTTTCCTTTATACTACCAAATTGTTGATCTTCAATTACCAGGGCGATAAACCTGAACAAACTCTCAGAAAGTCTTACAGAAGCATCTGAAAGGAAACGAATGCTTTGAAAGCAAAATTCTCTGAAAAATGTATGTGCCAGTGATAAATAATCAGTTAGGTCAGTGGCGTATTCATATCAATTTAGAGGTTAAGGATTTATACATCAATATTTAAAAAAAAAAAAAATGTTTAAGTTGCGTATTCCCTTATGCTACTTCTCGCCTATTGCTGCCACCAATAGATAGATCGTTATTTATTTATTTAGACAGCAGTAAAACTCCAGTTCCATATAAGTGTTCTGGAGTACGCGTATTAATAAAATAGTAATACTGTGTAAGGTGATTCAAATTGGATTGTTAGTTTTGTATGTGACACTTTTTTGCAAAGTGTAATACAGTATCATTTATTTTTTAATTAAGATGGATTATAAACGTCTTACGAAGCTTTTTAAATGAAAAATGTGTATGAAAGTCTCTTATACGATGACGCAGGGCTGAAAACCTGTATGAGCTGGCTTAATTGATCACTCTACCAATTCCATCGTAAGAACATCCACATATTATATTATAAAAATCTCATAAAAACTTATATATTACATTTTTATTCACCATATCTTGTTTTCCTCGGCTTGTCGGTCATGGTACTGTGATGGTCGACATAGAGATAGATTTAATAAATTTAGAAAATCTTAAAATAATAATATTCAAAAAAGCCAAGTATGGACATCAAAAATATATTTCTTCTGGTTTGAATCGTTTAAAAGTAAAAGCCTGATATATTTCTTCTCAAGATTCTATGTATTACAAGAGACTAACAAAATATTGAATATTCAGCTATACAAGTAATATTTCTTAGATCTTTATTATACCATAGATATAATTTTGTGTTAAATTAATATTGTTTGCCAATCCTAATAGACTCGACCTTGTGAGTAGGTGCGAACGAGCCTTTATTATTTATAAATCAGAACAGTAAGTCTCGCGTGTAGCGGGTGCTTAACTATTATTTTAACGAAACGGACCAATCACAGGCGCGCTTTGCCTTCGACGGGTTGAGCCGGAGGCGACCGTCCTGATGACTGAATCCGGCCAATGGCGAGCGCCGCCGGTGAAGTCATCGCGCATAGGATGAGTCACTGCACTAGCGTGGAGTTCGGAGATATGGTGCAATCGTTACTATAAAAGGAGCGAACACGATATACTCAGCCCTTCAGTTCGAGACCACCACTTGCGAGCGGAAGCGCTGCCCGAGTTCCAGATCATCAGTTGCGAGCAAAGGAGCTGGCCGTCCTACTACAGCTTGAGAGAGAGCGGGTCTTGCAGCGGCGACGTACAAAGAATCCACCATTCCGCAGCACCAGAAGGAGGATTCCGCCACAAAGAGTAACAGCTAAGGATCATATTTATATTATCTATTACGGTTAATTATTTTCACTATCGAAATGTATTTATTTTGGGAATATTTGAGTTCGGAGTAATTATGTGTAATTGAATATCGCGATTGCTTGTGTGATATTGGTTCAAATCGTATGAGAATTCCGTTCCAAACGGATGTATTTTTATGCAAAGCGAATTTCATACCGTTTATGCTAAAAATTGAATACACGGATTTCTATATGAATTACTTAGTAGCATTATAATAATTACTATATTGCGTAGGTATTGCGCAGGTATTGCGTAGGTATTGCGCAGGTATTGCGCAATCATTACACTCGGTCTACAACTAATTCTTAAATATATCGAGTACCTCGGTATATTCGGCTTAACAAGTAGCTTCAGAAAGACGAGTAAAGGACAGAATGGGGAGATCTAACTAAAGATTGGGGATATCTGCTTTGTGTTAGCCTAGCTGGCTGAGGTGTGGATGATTGCCGGCACTTGGGCGTGGAACCCGCACAAGCCCCTGCAGGGTCCCTTCTTGTTGCTCGGGGTCGTCAATAAACCGACCACCTAACCTCATCCGGCGCAAACTACTTAAACCAACAAAAAGGTTCCCTTTGTCTTTGGAAGGATTTCCATGCTTGAATGCTGTAAAACCTTGATAGAAAACGTTAACTTCTATTTCGTCCTCTGTAAGAAAAACAGGGCCAGAATAAATATAAAAATCATTCACTCATATGGAATAGCTGGGATATTATAAATTTGTTACTAACACTCTAACATTTGTCCAAAGTAAATGTTGCAAGATGCAGAATCGTGGGACGCCGCTCTGAAAAGGCATAATGAGATTGCACAATAATTTGTAACATCGCTGACTATGCCTGCAAAGGAGGCTAATGTCGTCATCAATTCGTACCAAAAGAGTACATGATTCTTCAAACACCGGCCTAAAAGAAAGGCCCCTCAAGACAGCACCCATCATCAGAAACTCGTACCAAAAGAGTACGTACATCTCAATTATAAGCCTAAAAGAGAGGCGTCACAGGATCACATCTCGTAAAGAAGAGATAGAGTCTCGGGATGCAGTAAGTTCCGGAGGAACAAGGGGGGCCATTTAGTCACTTAGGAAGTTGGTCACCGGGTTTAGGCGGGCGCGGATCCTTAACCCCCCTCGGCAGAGATGCTGAGGGTTTATAAAACCAACATTTAGCATTCAATGAAACTATTATTTCATATAAACTCACGGGCTGTTGTAGAATCCTTTCGAACAAACCATCCCCGAGACCTTATCTACTTATTTATAAAGAAGTTTCGTTTCAAAAATATCGTATTTCGTAAATAGCAAATATGTGTATTATTTTCTCACGGAATTAATATGAACAGGTTCATGCACGTCTAAGACGAAACCATTCAAGGTAAGAATTTGCTAATACAAAGTGTTTATAATTATTAATTTCAATGTTATTTAATATGTGTGAATTTTTCCCTTTGCACCGTTCGAACAATTCTACTGGTTTGTCTCCAAACGGAAATGTTTTATTTCTAATACACGAATTCTTCTGGTGAACGTATTTTATTGTAACATAAATGTATAGATTATTAGGTTTGTTAGATGTTTTTATTACGTAATATTATGCACTTGTTTCCACACTGCTCCTATAAAAGAATTTGAAGTTATTACGATACACAACGGGGTCCTTCATCCATTAGACGAATCATGTGCCAATTCAACGACGTATAGTATAGATTACGAATAGTATAGATTATATTTAATCGAGATTTAATCGCATTTATTATATCTAGAAAGGGTTTGAGTGTCGGTTCCAGATTCCATTAT
>JADDOH010000288.1:0-55243 GCA_016648135.1 Agrypnia vestita | reverse complement strand
ATTGGTGGATTACTTCGAGATTCCTTTGATCTGACTACCTGGGGTCTGTTCGGTGAATGGCTTTTTATCCGTTTGGGGCTATTTGGTCAATCCCGTTTTCTTTTGGTTCTGATACGAGTTGTTCGTGGGAGATACTGTCGAGTAATTCTCTCGAATCGATGAAGATACCTCTACAATTACTTGATTTGTTCAATTTACTTTGTATGATGGCGGATGTTTTGTGATTGCGTTTGTGATTGTGATTGTGATTCTCATTTATTGTAGAATTGACTTTTGTGATTGAGTTTATTTTCTTTTGACTGCTTATTCAAAGATTTTCGTATATAACCTAATTTTCATTGTTGTAATCTAATTTAATAGATTACAATACCTATTATCCCTGATTATCCCTCACCACACACAAGAATCATAATTCTTTTTGGTGAGGTATAACATATAACACATAACATACATATTATAAAACTGGGAAGACTTCGGTGGCTGGGTCATGTGGGGAGAATGTCTGAGCATTAAGCACTAAAGTCCCTGCTGAACTCATGGCCAATAGGGCGAAGAAGCTCAGGAAGGCCAAAACTAAGATGGAGCGATAACGTCCGCAAAGACATATCTGCCTTGGAGCTTCGGAACTGGAGAGAGCTGGCTCTAGACCGAGATGAGTGGAGGAAGATTATTGAGGAGGCCAAGACCCACCAAGGGTTGTAGTGCCAAGAGTGATGATGATGATAACACATCAAAAAAATTGAATTGTTAATATTTACTAGGTATCATTGTAATAAAATATTATATGTGTTATCAATCAAATCACTCTTGGCACTACAATCCTTGGTGGGTATTGGCCTTCTCCAGAATCTTACTTCCTCATCTCGGTTTAGTGTCAGCTCTCTCCAGTTCCGAGGTTAATAAAAAAATGATTAGTGATTACACTGACCGTCCAAAGAGTCCCTGGATCTCCTGATGATCTCCCTGAGGATGGAGGCGTAGCAGTAGATGATGGCCGCCAGCGGGGCCGCGTACATGAGCGCCATGTTGAGCAGGGAGTAGGCCAGCTCCTGGGTCTCGCTGCTGAAGGCGTGGTAGGAGATGCACTGCTCGTACCACGTCACGTTCGGGTGCCGCTCCACGTGGAATATCGCCATCTGGAACAAAAATAAACGTCACTTAACCGGTCGGATGCCGCGCAATTTCGCGCACGATTGCTGTTTATTAGACACTTTTTTGTGATGGTTGTATTCATGTAAAAATCAACAATAATCGATAAAAAGTTGCAGTTTCTAATTTCTCACTATATAGACTTCAATAATTACTTATATTTCAATAATTCCTTGTACAATAATAACTTGTACAATAATTACTGATTCATTAATTATGAAAATAAGTAACGAAATTTACTGTCAGAAATATACGCACATGTTTATGGAATAAAACCATGGAAGCAATAACACTAAAGATATATTATTTCAATATTTTCGTTCTAAATGTATATCAAAGAATATAAAAATACTTAATTTTAACACTTTTCTTATTTAAAAATAACACTTTTTTAAACAGATAAATAACACAATTAATGCGCGGTTCGAAGACATCCTGTTGGATTATGGGAATATAATATAGTTTACAGGCTAGAAGGAATGTGCATCTGATTACACATTTTTATTGATTGTTGCGCGGTATGATCGATAATCCTGAAATTATGAGGAGCATTTGCTTGTATGTTCCCGATAATTACCTAAGACAGCGTCAGCATAGATTGTTTCACATTCCAATATACAGGACCAACCTGTCGATGGTTATGCCTGTTGGAAGAGCTACTGCTATGCTGAACAATATTACTCTGGATATCGATCTGTTCCATGTCTCTGAGAGGGATTTCCGAAGCAGGATTCTCCTACACCCATATGAATGAATTTATATACAGAATATTTTGAGTAGGTACGTCCAAATTTTTTCAGAACAGTACTGGATTTTTGTCACAGGGACATCATTAATCAATCAATGTTTATTATGCATGTCTCACAGAGACGAAACTGTATTTTTATTGGAAAGTAGGTAAAGAAGTCTTTTGGGCGTACTTAGGGCTTACGACCTATCGTACAGTTGGCTTAAGTGATCACTTTACACAATGTAACGTTCGCCATTTCCACCCATGATAGAATACCATGTCTACTATTTTTTTGGAAGTTGTATATATTTAAATTATACGCCACGTTTCACATATAAGTTGTAACAATCCTCAGCGCGGCCGGCACCAAAGCTTTTTCATTCCTCTAAATGACGACAAATGTCTTTGTGAGACATCTATAATATACATTGAATTTATAAACGTTTTGTATTTTGTTGTTTGTTTATTTTCTCACTTGTTAATAATATTTAAGAATTAAAAATATGTTTTTTTTTTATTTATTAGAGACACTAACAGGATAATAGATACACGATACTCTGATAATAAAACATTATAAATGAAGACTATGTCCATTATCCCAATTACAACTGTCATCGGCACGCTCTAGTAACATGTATGTTTGCATTTAAGTATATTTTACATGTACATTTATGTGTATTGTATATTTAGTGTTTGAATGTAGTGCGATTAGTATTTAGTACATAATTGATTTAATGGATTTATAGGTTCAGGTCATCGTTTAGAAAATGGATGTTGTGTATGGGTGAGTTTTTGAACGATGATAATGTATCTGCAAGAATATCAGCATCAATGTTAGGGTCAGCACAATACATATTATATGTGCGACACACACATTGTAATGGGAGAAAAGTAACCGACATTATTAGTGTGCTGGCTTATTCTAAAGAATTCCGGGTTTTGTATAAGGGGTTTTACATGCAAATTTATATCAGATAGAGAAAGAGAATCAACAGCTCCGCTGAGAATCTTATGTAGCACAACGAGATCGGATAATGCTTGTAATGTAAATGTTATATTAAAAATAAATAAATTGAAGAATAATATTACCACAAATCCCTTTTGCAATAATTGAAGAAGATAGTAAAGTTACTTCGGGGTAACGTGAAATTCGTAATAGCCAAGAATTGCAAGATCAGATCAAGGAGAATGCAGTAAAGTGGGAGGGGAGAGGAGGGTAGTCCCGTACACCTAAATTTAGGTTGAAATTATGTGATGACTATAAAGCATTAAACGTTCAATGAGATACAGTTCCACAGCCATTTTAATTGATTATAGGGTCTTTAAAAAATTTTTTTTTAAAGAAATAAGTACTTTTTATTAAAAATATCTTAAAAGTCACATTAATTTATGTTTACAAAAACTATAGATGTAACTATCTGGGACCTCTTTGTCCCCGCATAGAGCATGCACCCATTGAACACAGGTTATGCAACGATACCGGAGTTTATTATTCTTGCCAAATTCTCCACAAATAGTGCATACCTCATTAGCTACGCCCAGAAGTCCTTCATCGTAGTACGCTCCATCATTATCGTCGTCGTCATGAAGAACCACCGCTGTAGTATCATCATCAAAATCGGTTTTGGAAGAGTTAAAAATCTTTCGTTTATAAGATTCTTCATTTACAGCTTCTTTTGGCTCCTTTTTGATTTTTTCATGACTGTGTACGGTATTACCCGAAACCCGGAAACCGAAATAAAATTGTATAAATTGTATAAAAAGTGGAATTTTGAATGCTAAGGCACATTAAGTCTAATTTAAAGCTATCAAAGATCGCCAAAATCAATATTATTTTACAAAGTAACTGTTGTAAATGTACTTACAGCTAAAAAATCAACCGATGATTTCTGTAAACAAACAGTGCAAGACGTCAAACGCGCTCTCTAGATAACGATCACCGGCCGAATGGCGCGTGTTGCTGTCTGAAGCGTTGGGAATGGTAAAGGCTAACGCTAGATAAGGGCAGGTGTTTTTTGCTGTTGCGCGTTTGGCTAAAACCATGTGCACGGAATTAGCCGCTGTACGGGAACACCCTCCGCTCCCCTATGAGGGTTGGAAGCCTCCAGAGACCCGTTCAGACCAAACGGGTGAACTGGCACTGATCAGGATGAACTATCTCCCTTGCCTCGGAGCCGAAGTGGCCTAGCACACTTGTCAAGCGTAGGGAACACTCGATAAAGAAGATTTCTAAAAATGATATTTTTTACGACCTGTAAATTTGACTTCTTTTCCAATCCCGGTAGAGACGTCGCGATGTAGGACATGACACTCAGGCCTAGGGTTGCCAACTTATATTAGAAGAAATTGTCTGAAATAGAGTATATCTGATTTCAAAGGAGGTAAATAAAGAGTACGAACTTATAAAAAAGAGTATCATTTATTTTAAATTTTTGAAAAGGTATTTTTTGCTACTTTTTGCAGCACATAACAATTTTTCATTGTTTTTAAAAGAATTGTACGACTCCCAAACATTGTAACTCTAAGTTCACTTTTTCTTGCGACAAAATAAACGTAACCTCGAAACAAATTGTGACATTGACATCACAGATTGACATTAGTGGCTGCGTTCAGAAACGTCCGAGTGTGGCTTGGGGAGTAGGGATTCCCAACTTGGGAGTACCAGCATATTAAAAGTTTTTTGGATCATATATGCGTGACTGGCACTAGTATAATGAAAGTTGTGTAAAAAAGGAGTAGGTATTTTAGCGTCCTTTATTAGTGTTATAGATTATAGAGTACACCTACATGATATAGAGTACAATACTCTATTTTAGAGAACAATTGGCAACCCTACTCAGGCCTGCGGGCTTTTGAGAATGAGCTACCACTGTTTTACAATCCAGATAAAAATATTACATCAAATAATATTTTTATTTGAAAATATGTTCTAAGAATACAGTCACTGGATTTTTTCCCCAGGGGCTTGATTAATTAATTAAGAATAAATTATAGAAATCTCACAGAAATGAAGCTAATTTATATATGAGAATAGTGGTTGGAAGTGTCTTGTACGATGGCTCAGGGCTTACAACCAGTATGAGGTGCCCTATGCGATCACTCTACACAATGCAACGACCACCAATCAATCAATCAATCACCAAAAAAGTCAGCAGATGTCTCTAGCCGAGACCATAGTAATATATGAAAGGGTCTTGCTCTTACTGTTAGAGTAAAACACATGTGAAGAGTATTTTGCGAAGGTGTTGGTGTGTAAATAATATTACGATTGTAGTGTGTAGTGATATTCACATGCTAGTGCAGTGGTTGTCCTGACAAAAAGACAGGTAACGTCTCGAAACCGGTAGACAAAAAAGTAATTTTTAGTGTTTGTATACTAACATAAATAATATTTTGTTAAAATGTCGGACCACAAAATTAATGCTTTTGTAATTAAAAATATTAATAATATGAAATATATGATTTTTAATTTTTAATTATTAGTTACTATGATGACAGCTCAACGTTTTACAGAAAATAAGTCGATTATCTCTATAAATATGGATAGGACATTGTTGCTTGAAAATTTTCGACTCATAATTTGAGCAAGAATCTACCTGTAAAGTATTGTGAACTGGCTCTGTTACACTCTGTAGAATATATTTTATATATATTCAAGAACACATTCATATTTGTGAAGTTGTAATTTTTCAGGATAAAGTTCTGTGAAATTCTTAAATCAAATTAATTAATCAATTAGAAAGATATACAGAAAAATTTAATTCACGAAAAAATATTAGGTTACTACTGGGATTCGAACCCAGGTCGCCTTCTTTCCGGGGCCGGTGCTCTGACTACTAAGCCATAGCAACCCTCTATGTTTCCGTGAATATATCGACCTTATATGTAGTTCTTATTCTTATTAATTGATTAATTTTTATTTTTGTCCATAGAGCAATCCACTTTTTTGATACGGTAGTTGAAATTACTTTGCAATGCCACCGCTATATTTTCGTGAATTAGATTTTTCTGTATATCTTTCTAATTGTTTAATTAATTTGATTTAAAAATTTCACAAAACTTTGTTCTGAAAAATTATAACTTCACAAATATGAATGTGTTCTTGAATATATATAATATCTGTTGTATAAAAGTATGTCCAAATAAAATGAATTATTCAATTAATTCTGGCATCCATCTAGCGGTGGCATTGCAAAGTAATTTCAACTACCGTATCAAAAAAGTGGATTGCTCTACGGACAAAAATAAAAATTAATCAATTAATAAGAATAAGAACTACATATTAGTATAGAACGATATATTCACGGAAACATAGGGGGTTGCTATAGCTTAGTGGTCAGAGCACCGGCCCCGGAAAGGAGGTGACCTGGGTTCGAATCCCAGTAACCTAATATTTTTTCGTGAATTAGATTTTTCTGTATATCTTTCTAATTGATTAATTAATTTGATTTAAATATATTTTATACTACTGCGGCAATGTCTAACATATTTTAAAGAAAGTTTATAGATATATCGGAAATTTGACCAATTTTGCTAGGCGTTTTTTTTCATTTTACGACGAGCGAGAAAATGGTGATCTATCAAAAAGTTTACGATGTCGATGGCAGTGACGTCTTGAATAAGCGTATTCATATTGCCTCGGATATTAAATGTTCGAAAACTAAGATTTAATGGACTTTCTTTACAAATTACCATAAACTACTTCATGTCATGTCAAACGTCTTTAATTCCCCACTGCAAACGCTTCTTAGACTAGCAAAGAAATGCGAACAACTTGACGTCTTTGCCAACAACTTTAAAATATTGAAAAATATTTTAAAAGGTGTATTGAAAGATTACTAGTATTTGTCAAAATGGACTTAAATAATTGATTTGTATTTGTTTTGATTATTGGTCGAGTGAGATAACTAACTGTTATGTAACATTTTTATTATATTATGACTTTCTAAGCTTGTGCAATTGATTTTCACTCTAAATCATTAATCTTTATTTTTTGAATTTATTTTGTTATGTTTTCCTTATGCTTCTGCTTGTTATATACTTGCTTTTTACTTTATATTATATTTATCTTAATATATTTGTATTTTAAGTAATTGATTTCTACTTTATGTCGTTATTATTTTTATATGTTACTAGTTTATATAACTACCCATTATACAAATGTACATTTTACCTTTTTGTTTGTAAAAGCCTTGTAGGGCGTTAAAATTTAAATAAATAAAAAAATAAACGGAAACAGATTTAATTTACACTATTTATTGTACATAATTAATAAATTCTATCATTTAAATAAAAGTGATAATTTATTTAAACAACACCACTTTGTGAGAAGATGATTGCCAAGAAAAGTGACGGATGGAATCCGCACAAAATATTTAGTATGTGAGTAAATACGAGATAAGTAATAATGTCATATCTGTAAGTTCAGACCAAAAATAAACTTTTCGAAGATACAGGATACAATACGAAAAAAATGACTACATAACTATTGATATTAGGTCATGGTTGTTTCAACATTTTGACTCATAATCAAGTCAGGAATCCACCTGTAAAATATTATGGACTAGCTCTGTTATATTTTGTATATATATATTTTGACGTTTGACAGATAGCCGCCATGTCTCGCGTCGTATTGTCTCCCTCTTTCTCAAGCAGAAACTGAAAGACACAAACACCGAAATATCGTTTATTTTTTAATTTTATTCTCGTCTATTAAGTATTGGCATAACAATCATAAAATACCAATATTCTTATTTTCAGAACACGGCCGAATATCTATACTAATTATTAATTTTTTTTTTTTTATAGTGGTAAAGTTTGAAAGTTTGGATATAGGAGTTCAAAAATTCTTCCACCAATATTTAGAATAGATTTTCGGGGTTGACAAAGGCTATATATTATACCGTTAAAATAAAACGGCTTTTCATGGTTATCTATTTTATAACTAAAGTCGACAAAAAAATGGTCGAGCGATGCGTTTTAACGAACGCTGCCGAAATAGCAACAAAACACCGTGCCGCATACAGAACAAGAAAACCGTTAAATTTCATCGGGTAAGAGATATTTAAATACTTGTCAATCAGGGTTGAAACCAGTGATGGATCCGCTCTGTGCTAAGTACTACAATGTAGTACAACATTATGGTTAAGCGCATACTTCACACGTTTGTAAGTGTACTGCACACTACAAACTACAAATTTCACACTTCAAATTGCATACATCAAATCGCACACCAAAAATTTTATAATTCAATGGCCGATTTGTGTGCAAGTTGATGTAGCTAATACGTTGGAGAAAATCTTCGGAAACTGAAACACCCCCCCCCCCTCCCTGGATTTGAAAATTTTGTAGCGGTATACATTTCAAGAGGCACTTGTTGTAGGTCATCGTAGCAGATACAATTTTGTAGTACTGCAATTACTTCACTTCATGTAGTTTATTGAAGAAGATAAAGTGTATAATGTTTCGGTATAGGTCTTTTCATATTGATTTTTGTGGGTTTTAAGTTCTACCTTTATTTTTCTGAAACACACCTTGAAATTGATAGTGTGGGTACTGGGTACAGTGCGTAATACGCGCATTGTTTCGTTGTGTTTAGTTTACGGATACGAGAGGGGCGTATCCGTAAACTTAACACAACGAAACAATGTGCGTATTACGCACTGTACCCACACTAACTCAATTGCAAGGCTATATGAAAAGACCTATACCTACAACTAATGTAGCACACACTTTGTAGTCTTCAAACCAGTGAACGTGTGCGTGTTGTAGTCTTCATTTTGAAATGTAGTTTTTCCGTTAATGTCCCTACATCTGTAGGGATTTAGGGGAATGAAAATGGCTTTGTACAGGCCGCACGGAAAGGTTGTTACAATGCATATATGAAGTGTGGCATGTAATTCAAATATATACAACTTCCAACAATTAGTAGGCATGGTATATTCTATCATGGGTGGAAATGGCGAATATTATATTGTGTGAAGTGATCACTTAAGCCAACCATACGATAGGTCATAAGTCCTATGTGCACCCAAAGACTTCTATACCTACTTTCCCATAAAAAAACTACAGTTTCGTCTCTGTGAGACATCTATAATATACATTAATTGTAGTTTTTCCCTTCGCTAATTGAAACAGCGTACCTGTGGTGCACTGCAGACGGCCGAGGATATCCAGGCAGCCAGCAGCAGGGCTCGTCCCCTCTTCTCCCCTCCACTCAGCTGGAGCGGCTTCAGCACCGCGTAGTATCTGCAAAACAACCCCCAATCAGTCCTGATGAAATGTGCAAAGGTGGATGCGAGGAGCGTTGATGGCGCCAGAAATAGCAGCATCCACAAAAGACCTGGCGTTGTCAGATTGGGATGGTCGACTCGATTATCAGTTATAAGATATAGCTAGACCGCATTCAAAAGAATGTGCGCAAAAATGTGTGTGTCGTTACGATGCAAAAAATGAACAAAAATAAGTTTTTCTAGCAAGTAACCTTTTTTTAACTAAAAAATATATATTTATTTGGAATATCATATTGAGGCTTGTAATACTAGCTTGCCCGGAAACTTTCCCCCGCTTTCTTCTTACCGGACAAAGCTAGGAAGTAGTCTTATGATTGTGGTCGACCTACAGCTACGGACTTATAAAACATTATTTTATAAAGATGATTTTTGGTATAATTAACTATCGGATTATCAAACGTAATAATTTCTTTGTCTATTTGTCGGTCGTAAAGTCCGTAAATTGCTGGCATTAAGGCCACGTTCACATGGACCGCGCGGTCCCGCGCGGTACCGCGCGGTGAGAGCGTTCACATGACAGCGTTGTGCGCGAGCCAGTCCGGCATCAACATTGTTAGAGAATGGATGTGGAGGAGGCAATTTGCTTACGGATTTTATACCGAAAACTGAAACATCGCAGAAGAAGACAAAGAAGATACTGGGTGTATCCTATTTTAAGTCAAAGACTTTCTTCAAGCCTATTTTTTACTTTATATCCCGACCTGAGACTACACGAAGAGAATTTTTTAAACTAATTCAAGATGTCGGTTACATCCTTCGATTTTTTATATGACTGCGTTGAAAACGATTTAAAACATAGTGATCATGCTATAAGGTATTGCATCAAGGTATCACCAAGATCTTCTTTTTATTATTTTATTCGAATAGTCCTCCGAACTAAGATTCCAAATGGCATCTCTTTTTTAATTTCATCGATAAGCAAATCGATTGATACGTCTTCGCTACTCATTTTCTTCGATCTATGTGTCTGTCCGTCTCAAACCGCGCGGATCAACTGAACGGGTCGATACAGGCTTGTAGGATCTTGATCCGCGCGGTACCGCGCGTTAATGTAGACGATAAACTCTATTTATTAAGATCTTGTACCGCGCGGTGAGTAGTTCCGCGCGGTACCGCGCGGTCATGTGAACGTAGCCTAAAGCTTTAGGTAATGAGAGTGTAGCACGTAATTGCGTGTTCTTATTAATATTTCCCGTGATTTTTCACGAGTGCATGGCTAGTATTGTTTTAAATTGCAGGATGCAGTTAAAATGGTCTCAAGCAGTTGAAACTCCTTTGCCCATATGTGGGAAACGGCGTGATGGTAACTTAGTAAGTTACTACTCGAGTTTCGAGAGTATCAGAATCTCTCATCGGCAGGCGAAGTATTAATGGTCATCAAGAATAATCTCTACAATGTTTATTGTTTCAGATGTTTGTAGAACTCCATAATCACAAATTTGGAAATAAAAACACTTGTTTTTTAAGTTCTACCTTTATTTTTCTGAAACACGTTTCGCCTTATGAGGGCATTATCAATCTCAACAATGTGATCTCAACAATATCAACAGTGTCTCTACAATTTTAATGTCAAAACCTTGAATAATATTTCTTTTTATTTTTTGATATTTCTAATCTATAAATATATAAGAATCTGTCAAAAGATGAAAGACTAGCGGTACACAATGGCGTTCTAGTGCCGATTCTGATGTATGGAAGTGAAGCCTGGAATTGGCAAAAAAGGAATGAAAGTAGACTGAACGCGGTGGAAATGCAGTCACTAAGACGCTTGTGTAAAAAATCAAACAAACAAATTAGAAGGGAATGTATTGCTGGCTGTAGTGTGGTAAACAGAATAAAGAATGGAGTGCTGAGATGGTTTGGTCATGTAGAACATATGAGCGAGGAAAGGATAGTTAAGAAAATATATGGGTCGTCCGCGAAAGACATGGCACGATCAGACACTACAAGTGTTGGATGATGGCCCTGTTAAAAGTCTCAACAACCGTAGAACATGCATGAGATGTATGAATGTAGCCGAAGAGAAGTGGTGTATTAAGATAGAAGAATATGGCGTTCTATCCTCTCTGCATACCCCTTCGGAGGAACGGCGTGATGCTTAGTTAGTTAGTTAGTTTTATTGTTTAATTTATAACTTGCAAGTTCTATTTTTTTTTAATTCCATCCTGGTAGAATAATTATATTTATTCCTATGGTTTACTGTATTCGTTTTAGTGATTTTAATTGTATTGATTTGTAATTTTAATCATAATAAACTACTGTATTTCAGCAGTACCGTGTCTGGTCCTATTTGTATTTAATCATATCGGCATGGTCTTCCTGTACTATGTATGAATTTTATTATCGTTCACAATTCTCCTCCAAATAAAATGAAAAAGCTGAATTTTCGAAAACATATTTATGTAGGATGAATTTTCCACACGAAGAAATATTTAATAAAATAAAATATCTGAAATTTCAAGCATTTTCGAATAATCTTTTTTCCATTTTGCCTATTAAAAATGTTTCAACGAAGAAGTTTTCTCATGGGTGTAAATTAGATATTCGTTTATTAAAAATCTCGAATTTTTTCCTGTATATGCTTAAGCAAATTTGATTCAGTAAATATATATACCCTTTCTAGGCAGCCATGTGTGGTCAGAAGTTTTTTACCGTTCCAAAATTTTAATTTTAATTAAAGTTATCGTTTTTTTATACATAATATTACACAAAGCAGGAGATATATATACATAAACATAAAATATTCAAGAATGTAATAAAATATTTTTTTTAATAAATAAACAAGCGCGCGCATCGCATAGCAATAGCAATATTATAATAATTAATTTTAAGCAAAAGCAGGGTGTCACAATTTTATTTTGTTGATCATCATCACACTAAGTATGATGGTTTTTGCATACCTTTAAATTATCAGGATTTTCAAGCGAAAAATAAATATATTAGTTGTTAATTTTAGTTAATGCAAGTACCTAATACCCGTTTTTTAAAATTTAAAATACGTTCCAAAAATAAAGTAAAGGTTTGTATATAATATTTCATTCGAAAGAAAACATTGTGTTTGTTTTAAAGAAATATTTATTATCCCAATAACAATAATTTCATTGTCTGTCTGAAACGTCTGTGATTGGAACTTTAATTTATTTAATGGAAACAAAAAAAAGTTACTAGTTTCGAATATTATATTATTAATTAGAGGTTTTCCAGAATTTAAACTTTTTTGAACCCAACTCTATCAGTAGGTACCTAAGATATTTTAGTTTATATTCTCACTTGTAGATGAGAACATCTGTAGTTGTCGAAACTAGTCGTGTATAACGTAAACTCAAAAGTTGACTTACACAAATATTTTATTTATATATAAATTATCATGTCATTACACAAAGTTAATGCAAGGTCAATAAATAGTACTACAATTTAGCTAGTGTCCAGTGATTTTGTAATTTTGATAATAAATTAAACTAAATTAATTTCCAGTGTTTTCATTTGTCTTCCAAGGTCACGTCCCGTGACAATATATTAGTTTTTTGTTTTTGTTGATTTAAAAAAAATTCCGTCATAATTAACAGAAATTTGTTTCTTAAATTATCATCATAACTATAAACTTGTGAGGGTCTCACAAGCCAGAGATTATTAACAGGTCTTTGAAAATATAACCTTAGCTGCGAGGGTAGTGTTACCTGCTTGGTAACAGGAAGTTTACACTAAGGGTGGGCGTGGTTTTGGAAACGTTAAACTTGGCTTTATTTATTGGTTACATAAACTAAACTTGTGAGGTCTTGTTTTGTTCTTGACTTTTTTAATTAAGTTAATTACGTTCATTAACGGTCAGGTTTTCTAAAAGTTAATTAGAACAAAATAAATGTATAAAATATTTTATTTAAAAAAAAGTCTACATATTTAGAAAAATATCTTAATAATATAAGTCTTGCTAACTGGATGCTTCATTCATTAATTCGTCAAAATTGAATAATATATTGTAGTAGTGTAATGAAAAATGCCAGCCTAATAAGCGTTGCTTTAACTTAAATCTCAAGAGTGGTAAAAATTAATGTACAGTTGTTATAACAACTGGTATAAAACAAACCACATCGAGGGAAATAACTTTGTCTTCATATGTGGAAGTTGCATTTTATTTTGTGAGGTGATTCTAGTGGTATAATGGTGTGTTACTGTATTGTGCAAAAAAGTCGTTGTGATAAAAAATAATTGTTGTTCTACAGTAAAGTTGGTGAATTTTAGGAAACTGATTTACAAAGTGGCTCTGTCTGATGTTCTTCAAAAAGAACAAAATTATTTTAAGGTGACATTATTAATATAATTAATAAAAATTAACTTAAATTAAATTTACCATCCAATATTTGATACTTGGCGAAACGTTGGCGAAAATTTGTATTTATAAATAATTAAATTTCAAATTCAATAGTAAAAAAAAAACCCAACCAGCTAGCTATACTAATAATAAATTTAAAAAAAACATTTTATATAATAAAGGTAAGGATGATAAAAAAATCGGGTGTTTATAAATTGATTTGTAATGATTGTGATTATTTTTATATAGGAAAAGCGTGTAGAAATTTTGAAGAAAGTTTAAAGTGAAGAGTTAAGGAACATTTAAGGTGTTTAAGTAGCAATAATTATTCTGAACTTGCTAACCAACTTTGGCTAGGGATCATTCTTTTGATATTAAGTTTTCGAGTTCACAAGTTTTACATACAAATTATACAGTTTGATAAATTAGAAATTTTGGAAATAAGAAGATGTGTTAATAGTAAATTGAATATTATAAATAACTAGGTCCTTCTTACAAATATTTATATTTTAAATTTGTTTGCATGTTAGTAGCTACTTCATTATTATTCGTTTTCCATATATAATTTTTAAATTTTGACTGTCTATAACTCGATTTTAGAAATTATATTAAAAATGTTTTTTATGACTCGTATGAAAGATTTCTGATTTCATTTAATATTGTATATTCCGTTCCCCGCATATCTGTACATTTAATTGTAGAAATCCAATGACATCTAACGAGAATGGCGCATATTACAGTACTTGATGCTATATTATCAGATCGGAAGACTGTATTACATAAACCATGACTTGAGGAAAAAGTATTTAGTACTGATTTTATTGAAAATTTAATATTATGGCTTAGTAAATGTGTCTCCGTCTGTTTAAGATAATCGGCGGTATTCTGAAATAAACAACGTTGCTATTTCATTTCAGTATCTTGACAGGTCTTGTATAACACTGTAATGTCGTCAATTTTGTCAATTCAACAAGTCAGAAAGCCCTAAAACGTAAACAAACACAAGTTATTCACAAATTGTGGATAAATTAACGTTTGTTTACATTTTAGGGCTTTCTGATTGATTGAATTCATTAATTTCAAACCTTTCACTTAAAACGACAAAGCTGAAGGCATTACAATGTTGTACAATAACTGACAAGATGCTAAAATAGTAATATTGTTTATATGCGGCTGATTATAGAATATAAACCTGCCACTCTAAATCAATCAAAGTGGCTTATACAAAGTATATTTGTTTTTTTTAAAATTGATATTAAAACTTGTTTAATTCAAATATGTGTTATACTTTTACGATTGAACAAGTAATTGCTGTCAATAAATAGTCTCACTGATAGCCAATTAGTATTCAATGCAAATCGTGCATTGAAATCTGAGAAACCTAATTGAATTATCGTAGTTATTGCATTTCTATGTTAGTTCTACAAAAAAATATATATATTTATGTAAGTACATGAAAGTAGTAATAGTGATAATTCAAGGTTTTTAAAGGAATCTGATTATGTGATGGTTATCATAGATTCAATTCCAATAAACTTCATTTAAATTAGTTCTTTGTTGTGTCCAATTTTACACAAAGTATAAAATTGTACAGATATGAACTAAACCCCTTTTTTAAGTGAGGGGATAGGGTCACAGTGTACATTTAAGAAACATTTATAATGCAGTTGATGTATTTATCCTTGCGTAATTAAATCCCCTAGTGAATAAAATAAACGCATTTTTTTACAATGGACTTTGTATTTTTATCATGTTAAACCGAGTCTATTCAAGTGAAACCATTTGTATAACAAAACGCGACTTATTTAAAAATACAGTAGACTTTTTAAAAGTATTTAGTTTGATCTTTGCATAATTATTTCAAAATTTTGAGCGTTTTCTCAGAATTCATCAAAACAACATAACAATCTTACAAAAATCTCCGCTTCTCAGCATCTTCCCTTGAAGATCACACAAAAAATCACCTCTACTGCTTCGCGACCCGTTACCCTACCCAAATATTAGGTTAATTATAAATTACACCTCATGATGAGAGGGACTGCCCTCTCGAAACTATAGTAGTGTTAAATTTAACATGTGAGTGCAATTTAAATTTAAATTAAAATAATCATACATTATTAAAGAGTTTAAACTTACAATGTACAATTTGTTACTTATTAAAGAATTTACGCTACCGGTTTCGACACGTCCGTGTCATTAACGAGCGTTATTTAAACTATTTAAGTAATTTAAGTACAATTTGTTACTTATTAAAGATACTTGTTAATAACTATTTAAGTACAATTTGTTACTTATTAAAGAATTTACGCTACCGGTTTCGACACGTCCGTGTCATTAACGAGTGTTATTTAAACTTAAATAGTTTAAATAACGCTCGTTAATGACACGGACGTGTCGAAACCGGTAGCGTAAATTCTTTAATAAGTAACAAATTGTACATTGTAATTTTAAACTCTTTAATAATGACTGAAAGAAATTGTTACACTGTAAGTGCCCAAGAAATACAAAAGATTAAAATAATCAGGTCGCACCACAAAGTAACTGCCTTATCAATTAATAGTCATTTCCTTTTTCCAAACAGTATTGGCTATAAATAGCCTGGACTACACTCCCTTGTGATTGGTTCATTCTCCATTCTACAGTAACATAACAATCCACACAAGTGACCGCATTTTGTCTATTTTCATTCTTTTCGTATAATATCACAAAAATTATAGATAACAGAGTGTTAGTTAAATTAGTTTAAACCACTGCCAGATTTTAGGTCAACCGGTTTCGAGACGTACCCGTCTCTTCATCGGGACCAACACTACACTACCATGTTCACAACACTATACACCACAACCATAGCACTGTTAACCTTTCACCAATATTTATCACATGCGTGTTAATCTTCTCAGAGACTAGCATGCACTAACTTGCCTATATAACGATCAGGAATCTCAGGAGAGAGAGTGAGAGGGGGCGGAGTCTAAAGTGGTTGTTACCAAATCTTTAGTGAAAGTTAAATTGAAAAAAGGCTGAGAGGAAAATTGATTTGGTTATTTATTAGAAGTGCTTTAATATTGTCCTTATATAAAAAAATTGTAAATTATTCAATTTTAAACCTTTATTATTGGTATTTAATATTTTCACCCCTGTTTTTAAGTCAAATTTATGATTATTTTCTATGAGGTGGTCTGCGAATTCAGAAAAATTGTTATTATATGTGAATATAATAAAATGTATAAAATATAAAGTACACAAAATATTATGAAATGCAAAATTAATATCAAAGGTAACAGCATGGCGAGTAATAGGCATAGTAAGAATTACAGCAAGTAAGAAAACGAACCTGTCGACGCTGATGCAGATGAGCACGAAGCTGGAGAGGTAGAGGCCGAAGATCCTGAAGAAGGCCATGACCCTGCAGGCCACGTCCCCAGCCCACCAGGACACTGTCCAGGACCAGGCTATCTCCAGAGGCATCATCAAGAAGGTCACCTGAAATAAAAGGGAAATTTGTTACAATACATTTAAAGCGATCTTTTTTATTTTTTTATTCTTAAAGTAGGTAACACAATAATTTTTACATTTCCTAATATATACAGCATACGATATGAAGTATATTAAATATTTAACCAAAAGTAAGTATCACGTATTTTCTTAATTTTTTCTTAAAAGTCGTCATATTGTTTTCATCCCTAATATCCCCTGATAGTTTCATATATAACTTCATCCCACTGTACATCATAGAAGTTTGCAATCTTTTTTTCTTTCGGAATGGTAATCTTGTTTTATTTTTTCTTCTTGTACAATGGTCATATTCATGTTGGATTTTTTTTATTAGTAATTCGAAGGTATTGTTGTGTCCATTAATAATTTTATATATAAATAGAAGTAAATTAAATTAAATTATTTGTCTAAATGTCATTATTTGTAAGCTTTCTAACATCACCCTGATTCTCGTGTATTGAGCAAGAAATAGTATACGGCTGCAGTAGTTATTGTGGGGGATTATTATTTTGTTATATATATATTTTTGCACGATTTTTTTATATATATCTTATATATATAATATCTTCTGATTCTTCCCAAGTGTGAAATTCGTTTTACTATTTTTTTGTTACATAATTAGTGTTCAATGAAAAGTTTAAACTATTATCTATAATTATTCGTAAGTATCTTAATCACTAATGTAAATAAAGTACGTTCATATACTTTATACGATAATATATTTTGTGGGTAGTACCGACAATATAAAGAATAAAAAAAAACATAAAAAACTATCCTTCATTGAAAATTATTTTTTTTTCATTTACTACATTCAATAAATCGCTGAAGTTGAAGGAGTTATTGCTTTAAGTTTGGTGCAAAATAGAAAAGAAATCAAGAGTAGTTGGCAGACAAAACTAATAGAAAAAACACATAAAATGAATATGGGAATGTATATTATTTAAAAATTGTATAAATTACGTCATATAATTTTTGGTCGCACTAATGTTGGCGTATGAAATTCATCACAAGTATGTACGCCATTACAAGTAGAAAATTTCCGCTGCAGAACTAAATAAATTCACTTTGTTTATTTAAATATCGCGAGCAAGCGAGACTTTTGGTTCTGCCGGAACTCTCAACAACGCTATTGCATATCTAGAAGCAATTTAAATACGAAATTACGAGAAGCCACCACTGGGTGAAATGCAGTTTCTAATTTAAATGTTTGTTTCACCAAAGTACCTAAGTATATACACTAGAGTGGACGGAAAGTATATTATAATTTTTACATCCTTCATATTATTACATTCATCGCCAGTTTTGATTATATTTTATTTCTACACATTAAATAATATCGAAATGTATTTTTAAAATAATCTGTAGGTATACCTCATTCCTTAAAAAAAACATACTATTTGGTTTTTTAAGCTAGCAATGGAAAACAGGACACCGTAAATGTAGTGCAATTATAATATAGATACTGAAGAAATAATTTTCCTGATTATCTTAAATTTAATTTAGTATCATTGTGATACAAATGAATTTCTTAGTCAAGAAAACAAAAGTACAATAAAATGGAAACCATGACCTCACGTATACAGGATTTATAATGAAAACTTTATTGTTATCTGTTAATTTTTTTTAAACTTTCCCTAAGTATGCAAGTATGTAGTACGTAAAATATATATATTTTGTACATGGTACTCAGGTGGTGTAGACGCCATGGATTTTTGAAAAAAATGTTTTAATATAAAAATATTCCACGCAATACATTTTCTTGAGTCGTGTTTCGCCTTATGAGGGCATTATCAATCTCGATAATGATAATGCCCTCTACATATATTGATTGATAATGCCCTCATAAGGTGAAACGCGGCTCAAGTATTTCAAGTGTATCAAATGAGCAGAGCTTGGAATAAATGTTTATACAATTTAAGAATATATATTTTTCCACTAAGATAAATATTAAAATTAATCACAAATCACTTTGTTGTTTTCACCACTTTATTAGATTATACAATCTACGTGTTCCGAGAATAATGTTACCATCTTCAGGATTGTTTGTGTACTAAAATTCAAATATGTATAGATAAACCATGCAAGTGCGTTACGGTGAAGGGGAGGGTGAGGGAAGGGGAGGGGAGGTCGGATTAATTAGGGAATGTCATCGGAAGGGGATGGATTCTTAAGTGGAAATATATTCAATAGTGAGTTATACACAAATTTTGTCTGGTTATTTATTATATTTGAATTAATATTGACACCATTGAAAGATTTGGCAGATACTTCGTGGTGCAACATTATAATTTTAAAAATATGTTTTACTTTACTTTGAAATTATAACTATAGTTTCGAGAGGAGCAGTCCCTCTCATCATCAGGTATAGACAATAACTTATTTATTAAGTTTTTAAGGTAAGTTAAGTTATTATCTATACCTGATGATGAGAGGGATTGCTTCTCTCGAAACTATAGTTGTAATTTAATAACTCATATTGTGTGTGTATTACAAAGTAAAGTAAAACATATTTTTTAAATTATAATATTGACACGTTTCCTAATTTCAAGTATTTCTTGATTATTTATCTGTGGGATCTTATAACTAGTATGTAGAAATTTGAAACCTGTATTAATATTAAATGAATTATCATTATTCTATTATCCTATTAAGTGTTTTGCAAAATCCGACTCAAAATTGCTGGTTAAAGCTTAAATATGTTCTTTAACCTTAATTTCAAAGTTCCTTTTTGTTTTCCCAATGTAAAAATGATCACAATCGTTACAACTATGCTTATATACTCCTGATTTCGTAATAGGATCATCTTTGTCTTTGTTATTAAGTATATATTTTTTAAATTTGTTACTAGCATAAAAGGCCGGCTGAATTGAATGAGGAATATTTTCAGTTATTATTTTTGAAAAATTGTTATCGACAAATAAAATTATAATTAAATCTAATAATATTACATCTAATAAAGTGATGAAAACAAAGTGATTTGTGTTTTATTTTAATATAGTGTCACCACAATGTTCAAACCTTCATTCAGAAGAAAAAATATTCTTCAAACAATTAAGATAAATAGTTTTAAAATTTGAAAATCAGATTACTCCAGAGCGTTAAGAGTGTTCCAAAGATTTCGATAGTGCTCATTTAATTTGGATTCTAGCATTTCGTTATATAATAGTTTCGTAGCACCCAGGAAATTAGTTTGAAGATTTATAATTTCTCTGGAGGATGAATTTCAGTCCACTGAACTTGTCAGGCTCCAGCTAGTTTGCAAACTCGAATCCAACAACGTTACATCAAACTATTAATAGTTGGATGTAACATCCGATTTATTTCCATTTTCAGCCATTCTGGAATCGCCTGTACTAGTTACCAATCTATTTATTTAATTTAAGCATTTTTAATATGATTCGGCCAGAGGTTCTCAAAGTGTGCACCGCGACTGTCTCACAGGAGCGCTTTACAAATTTTAAAATCTGTGTATGAAGAGAATTTATTTATCAACCGATTGAAAAATACAAATTTTCTATTTTTGACTTATTTGGTTGTTCCTTTCACCCACGCCAGTTAAAAGAAGAGAGAGCGCGAGTGTTGGCGTTCTCCTTTTTATAGCAGCACCACATTCTACTCTCGTTAAGCTGGACTGCCTGAATACATCAAAAAGCACTTGTAAGTCGTTAATGCCGAAATAATAAAGTCTAATAATATTCAGGTCTGTTTTTCAATCTTAAAATTATGTCTTGGCCGCTACGGTCTAACATTGTACACTTCGTCATATTTAACGTTATGAATATCATATAGAATTAGTATAATCGTCGTAAATTATATTTTTTTATTATTAATTAATATTATACTAAAAGTTCATAGTTCACTAATTTCTTTATCAAAATTGTCCAAATATTAAAATAAAGACAATATCTTAGCTAAAATGAGATATAGATATATGTATGTTAACATTTGTTAGATGTTAAACTGAGAATAGGAAAGATTATCAACAACTCCCAACTCCTCAGAAAATACTCTAGAGAAGACAAGTAGTTAACAAATTAAATGTTTTCTTCTTCAAACACAGCAAAATTATTTTGTGGTGACATTATAATTATAAATTATAGAAATTTACTTTGTTTACATCACCTTTTTTATTTAAAAAAATTCAACATGTTTCAAAGCCAATGGCTTTTTCATCAGGATAACAAATGTATAATAACAAAATTAAATTTCAAAATCGAAGTATTAAAATATTAAAAAGTTATATATGGAAAACGAATAATATTTAAGTATCTACTTAACACGAAAATAAATTTAAAAGATAACTTTTTGTAAAAACGACCTACAAAATCTAGAAGTGTTGATAGTAATATTATAAATAACCAGGTCCTTTGTACAAATAGTTACAGTTGCCGGCAAACTTCTTGAAATTTTTTGGCGTAGTGGGGGAATGCGCAGAAGACAAAATTTGGGTCTCTTTGGTGGAATGGTACATGCGCAAACTTCCCCCCACTACGCCGTAAAATTTCAAGATGTTTGCCGGCTACTGTATCTTTTAAATTTATTTTCATGTTAAGTAGGTACTTTATTATTATTCATTTTCCATATATAACTTTTTAATATTTAGATTATCTATACTTCGATTTTTAAATTTAATTTTGTTATTGTACATTTGTTATCCTGATGAAGAAGCCATTGGCTTTGAAACGTGTTGATTTTTTTTCAATAAAAAAGGCGGCGTAAACAAAGTTAATTTCTATAAATTATACAGGGTTATTTGGGATACATTAATAACCTCGCAGGACTATACTCCTGCCTTGATTATGAGTCGAAAATGTTCAAGCTATTATGACCTAATATCAATAGTTAAGGAGATATGCGACATCAAAGTTTGCATTTTATTTCAATATTTCCGACTTACTTTTTGAAAAACGTTGGACTATCATTACAGTAACTTATATCGAGTATGAAAAATTCATTCTCTTTAATACAAGTCAAATAAAAAAATAAAAACCTTCGAATTCCAATTGGAAAACATTCCAATTGGAATTTTTCAGGGTTTTAATCATTTTATTTAACTTGTATTGAAAAAAATGAATTTTTCGTAATTGATATTAGTTACTGTAATGATAGTCCAACGTTTTTCAAAAAATAAGTCAGAAATATTTAGAAAAAAAATGCAAACTTTTATGTCACATATCTCCATAACTATTGATATTAGGTCATAATAGCTTGAACATTTTCGACTCATAATCAAGGCAGGAGTATAGTTCTGCGAGGTTATTAATGTTTTACAAATAACCCTATACCTAAATGAAATTTTTTTTTTTGAACATTGAGTGTCCGATTCATTTTTACCTATATTGGTTGAAATTATCGGAAGTCCGGAATGTGGAAATTTTCGAGCTTAAAGCCATGTATTCACTAGGGGACAAATCGCGAAACATTCCGCTCGGCATGTCGCATCAACATCTACGCTCATGTTTCGGGGACAATGACGCGGCCATTTGACGTGTACACACCGGGACTCGCATATCTTGTCGCGGAAATGTCACCCGATGAGCTTATGTTGACAGCTGCGGTATCTCATTTGGCGAAAACGGGGTTCCGCGCAATTCGAAATGTTTTTTTGGGTCACAATTTCAAATAAACGAGGTTTTACTGTAGTAAATTGAATATTATTAAAAACAAAGTCCTTTTTGCAAATAATTATTGTTTTCCAGACGTCGCGGAAATATATCACCCTATGAGGTTATGATGATAGCCGCGTATCTGTTTATGTTAATGAGTTTATCGAAAAGCAAGAGGAGAAAAAAGAAGAGAATGCGAAATTATTTACTGCAAAGAGAAAGAAGGACGGACATTCTATGCGATCTTCGATCGATACAGCTCGATGAGTTCGAGAACGATTTCGTTTTCCCGCATTGTCATCTTGACAGATACAGCGCATGCGTATTCACTTGTAAACATACCACGTGGTACTGACGCTCCGCGGAATGTTGCAGTGAGTACGCTCGGGTACCGTGCGCATGGCAACGTTGCCACGGCACGTAGAAATGCCGCGCCATGTTGTGCGCGAGGTCGCGGAACAGTGCACGACGTTGCAACGTCACGTAGACTCTATGCCGCGCGTGCTGTTGAGGGACAATTTGTCCCCTAGTGAATACATGGCTTAAGGCTTTGAAATATTCAGTAACCTACTGATATTTTAATCCGCGTCACTTATCTGAATTTCCTCTCGCAGCAGAGCGCCACTTTATTCGCAATTAAAAATAATTGAACGCAGGTCGCACGTGTAACTGAACGCTTAGGTTACGATCATTAAAAGGGAATAATCCAAGATGATGGTCCCGTTGTTCATACAATGAAAATAAGTATTTCACTATATAATGTAACGTCCTGTTAATTTAATGTAACTAAAATAATCGTAATCTAAATTAAACAAACCAAACCTAATAACCTAACCTAACCAAACCTAATAACCTAACCGAACCTCATGTATTGCCTATGAAATGTCAAAATATGCAGTGCATTTTTCGGAACTTTAAAGTGTAATATCTTATTTAATACTTACTATTTAAACGTAAATTATCTTTTATTTTGTTATTAGCACATTAAATAATATAGTGAAATACTCATTTTCGTTGTATATGCAATGGGACCATGATCTTGGATTTAGCCATTAAAAGTTGTATTCCACGGTTCAAATTAGGACGCTATTGATAAGTTCCCTGAACCCGCCCTTTAAAGATTTATTTATTTTATTTTATTTATTTATTTAAATAGCAGGTATATGTTTTTTTAAAAATAATAAATTAATTCTATATTATAACATTACGGGAGGAGTATTTACAAGCTAAATTAAACTATGAAAGAAGAACTAAAGAATAAAAGTATAAAAAGTATTAATGTATAAAGTATAAAAGAAGAACCAAAGAATCAAAGTATTAAAAAAACATGTGGGCAATGTTACAATTCATCGTTGTCGAAAATCAAGGATTTGACTTCTTTCTTAAACTGTTCGTATTTATAAACATACGAGGTGCATATACAGGGTGTAACAGAGCTAGTCCACAATACTTTACAGGTAGATTCCTGCCTTGATTATGAGTCGAAAATGTTGAAGGAACAATGACCTAATATCAACAGTTAAGGAGATAAGCGACATCAAAGTTTGCATTTTTTCAATATTTCTATCGTATGTCTAATATGTAAAATTCATTCTCTTTAATGCAAGTCATATTAATACAAGTGCGGGACTAGATATTACAAAATGTAAAGAAAATAAATAGAAAATTAAATAAAAAAATAAAAAAGTAAAATGATAAAAACCTTCCAATTCGAATTAGAACTTTTCAGAGTTTTTTTTATTTTATTTAACTTTTATTGAAACTAATTAATTTTTCGTAATCGATATAAGTTACCGAAATGATACGAGTACTTCAACGTTTTGTAAAAGATAAGTCAGAAATATTGAAAAAAATGCAAAGTTTGATATTGCATAACTCCAGAATGGTTGCTTGAACATTTTCGACTCATAATCAAGGCATGAATCCACCTGTAAAGTATTGTGAACTAGTTCTGTTATACTCCGTATAACAAGTCATAATCAAGTCCGATGGGGAATTAAAAAGTCAAAGCGAATAACATTAGTTTTGGTAGAAACGCAATTCAAGGAATTCTCAAGAAACAGCCACAAAAAGCCACATTAAAGTTAGTATATCCCAATCCTATATAAACATCTAATAGTCATTTCAATTGTAGAGCATTCCTTGGTGATATTTCCTTAAAAATAGATACTAACTTAAAACTTAACTAAAAACTGGAAACATTGTTACATTTAGAACAAAAAATAATACAGGATCTATTTAAATAATGCAAAAGACAAGATGCCAAATTTAAAAAGAAGTGGTGTGTCTAAATTAGAGTGTGATGACTCTAAATCAGAATACATAGAACAAACAGGTATAAATTTCGAAGAAAGGTTCTTGGAATATAAAAAATTGTGGCAAAAAGGTAAAACAGATTCTCAATGATAAAATTAATAACCTATCTGCGCCAATTCAATTCAATTCAAATGCTAAATAAACAATTCAATATTTATAAGTAAATATTTATAGATACCTCTTAATGACATTTTCAAATAAACTATAATTACAAATTTTTAAGGATTTTTGATAACTAAAATAAGAGATGAACATCTTCGAATCGTCGTGAGACATCGATTCAAAGACATTTCTATAATTTTAGCTATCACAAACCAACAGCTACATTTTTATCACATCAAAAACAAATATTAATAATATAATTAATAAAATTAATCAAATAATATAAGTAGATTTATACAAATAATGTAATCAATATATTTTTTGAATACAAATACACTTTATTTTCACCACTTAAAGAATATTGATAAGTTGTAAATGATTCTCGACGTTTCTTTGAAGTCTTATTCAACGTCATCAGGAGAACGATCTGTACCCGCGGAGGTATAGGACGGACAGTCCGCCCTATAACCATTTTCAGTTAAATATGCTTAACGACCGTAATAATCCTTAAACCTTAACTCTTTAATATTTTGATCTACTAATTGTTTTGATAGTAAGCGGGGGTCATGGTCATCTGACGACTAGTAATGTTCATTATTTTATGTTCAACGTAAATATTTTTTAAAATGTTATGATTTCACTGCCCAATGTTTTTGTTTCGTAATGATATTATTCGGGCGAGCTAAAACATTATCTATTCTCATTATTTATCTTTTAATACATTTAGATTTTTTTACAATGCAGTGTTCTAGTTTATTTTTATCTTTACTTAAATAAATCATAGTTTACTTAATTAACAGGGCGATAAAATATAAGCTTACGGTTTAATTTATTACATTTTTGTGCAAAATATAAGACTTATTCCTTTTAGAGCAAGTTTTTTACAAAGGCTGGTGATCCTCGAGTGAACATAAAAAAAGGATTTAGACAATTTGTATATTAGATACATTTCTGTTAAAAAATAAAGTTAATTAGTTAACATTTCAAAATTCAATGAAACATACTTCATACTTTGATCAGTTTTTTCAAAAATATACTAAATCATTTGGTGTGTATTTTGGTAATGTCGATAATGACTTAGTTTATACTACTTTATAAGATACAAAATATACACGTTTCGAGAACAATGTTATTTGATTCAGGATATCTAAATTGACCGACAAATGTTTTTAGAATTTAATCTTCAAAGCATGAAGTGTCTTATCAAAGCTCAAAACATCTGACAATGAAATATATTAAATTACCGTAAGTTTAGTGTTATGTTATACCTATGTTTTAATTCGTCTTTAATTGTTATTATATTTTACAAAGAAAGGGAGTATAATAAAAACTTGTTTTTTATGTGTTACATTTTTAACACTTCAATTCGACTAAAGACGTTTAATCGATAGGTAGGGTAGGTACAGGCAATATAAAAATTATATTTAAAACATTATGGCCAATAAGAATCTGTCAAAGTAAAGTCAGGAATAATCCAAGAATATGGTCCCGTTGTTCATACAATGAAAATAAGTATTTCACTATATAATTAAATGTCCTATTAATTCAATCTAACTAAAATAATCGTAATCTAAATTAAACAAACCAAACCTAATAACCTAACCTAACCTCATATATTGCCTATGAAATGTCAAAATATACGTCATATATTTCAAAACTTTAAAGTGTAATATCTTATTTAATACTTACTTTTTAAACGTAAATTATCTTTCACTTTGTTATTAGCACATTCAATAATATATTGAAATAATCATTTTTGTTGCATATGCAATGGGACCATTATCTTGGATTTAGCCGAGGAATGAAAGTAGACTGAATGCAGTAGGAATGCGGTCACTAATACGCATGTCTGGAAAATATTTGGTATTATAGAGTGAGGAGCACTGGATGTAGTGTGGTAGACAGAATAAAGAAAGGAGTGCTGAGATGGTTTGGTCATGTGGAATGTATGAACGAGGAAAGATTGGTTAAGAAAATATATGAGGCGAGTGTTGAAGGCAACAGGAATAGAGGGCGTCCGCGAAAGACCTGGCATGATCAGATACTACAAGTATTTGAGGATGGCTCCGTTAAAAGCCGCAACAACCATGAGAAGATGTATGAATGTGGCCGAAGCAAAAGTGGTGTGCCAGGATAGAAGAGTGTGGCGTTCAATCCTCTTTGCCTACCTCTGCGGGGAAACGGCGTGATGGTCAGTTAGTTAGTTAGTTAGTTATTTAAAACAAATGGGTACAGGTAATCAATTATACCTATTTCTGTTGGATATCGATCTTTCCTTACATGGGAGAACTGTTCAAAAGTATATTTAAGGCGAGATCTTAGTAAATCAGTATTTTAAAAGAAAGAAGTAGTTTTTAATCATCGATTTTATTAAAGACTTTACTAAGGAACATGATGCTAAAAATCTCTCCAACACTCAGTAACGAAATAGTGCCGCGCGGAACAGTCATTGTTGACGTTTGACATGCGCGACATAGAAACGCGAAATAACCAGTGATAAAAGCGGTGAGACCAGTGATAAAAGCGGTGAGACCAGTGATAAAAGCGGTGAGACCGGTGCCTGTAAACCGAGTGAAATATATCGGACGAAGTACCTACGTGCGAAAACTGAGCAGGAAATTCTCGAAAGTGATCAATGCGATAGAAACATAATAAAAAGTGTTCCACGGACGAGTGGTTAGAGATAATTAGTGCGAATAACCGATTAGATAAGTGTTTAAAATATTCTAGACAGATTTAGTGCTGTGAATTTGAAAACAGTGCTCTAGTTATATTCGTGTCCAGTTCCACAGCCACGTCCCGTGAAAATATTTTAGAAAAACATTGTATTGAATACCTGTCGCATCGATATTCTTACTATTCTCAAACTAAGCCAAAAGTCTGTGCTATGAAAATAGGACTGACTTGTTGGGGTCCTGGAATGTGTATAGAACCATCGATCACCAGATCACTAGGCGAGCGTTATGACCACTATACCAACAAACTACTAAAATATATTTAAAAAAATTTAAAATCTCTTCTTTTTACGATTTTGCCTCGGGTGTTGTAAAAACTCTATACCCTATATGGCCATTATTATGCAATTTATTTTTCCTTTCGCATATAAACCTTCACATGATCATTAGTGATCAAATTGATCCAGGTACTTCGTAGTTTTAGTATTATTTCCGTGGGTGTCTTGCAGCGTTCTCCTTACCATCAAACAACCATTCCTTAGGACAAATCAATACCTTCAGTTCAGATCTCCAGAGCCTATTAATGCAGTTTAGAGAACACCATCTGCCGTCCTGGAACTGGGAACACTCAGCTAACCAGGACTACAGGAAGACGCCGCTTGATACCCCATTGTTGTGGAACAAAAGGCGTCAATAAATGCCTCGCAATGGGCGATATTATTTCGATGCAAGTTCGACCTTCTAGAAAACGTGGATTTTCCAATAAACGGTTGAAGTGAAAAATATTAGAAGTCCACGTTCCTATATGTTATTTAAAACTGTATAATGAAAGAACTCACTAAATAAATAAAAAATGTGTATGCTCAACGTGCGTGCTCATTTTTAAAATTTAAACTAACACGACTATAGTTTCGAGAGGAGCGGTCCCTCTCATCATCGGGTGTAATTTATAACTAACCTAAATACAGAGAATATGAAAATATTTGCCTAGAGTAACGGGTCGCGGAGCGGTGGGGGTAATTATTATTTTAGTATAATTAAGATTTCACAAAGGTGCATTAAAAATTAAAAAAATTGAAAAGCAGTCGGAGAAAACCTAGCAACACAAATCAATGAAGCGAAAAAAGCAACATCATCACAAGACCCAAAAACAAACGCCTCAATGTAACTCAGACAAACCACAGACAGAGAAATCAAGCTAATAATAAAAAATCTCAAAAAAATGCATCCCCCGGATATGACAAGATCAAAACATCAACACTCAAAATCAAAATCAAAATCACAGTAATACCCACCATCACAAGACTCATAAATAGACACATGGAACTCGGAATTTTCCCCAATGAGCTGAAAATAGCCAGAATAACCCCAATACACAAGAGTGGCAAAAAAGACGAAGCCAGCAATAATAGACCCATAGCAAACCTCACTGTATTTAGTAAAATATTTGAAAAAGTAATATACAAAAAACTACTCAAACACTTGAATAAACTCAACATACTGATGAAAACACAGCACGGCTTTCAAGAAAAAAAGGGAACTACAACAGCCGTGATAAACTTATTAAATTACTTACAGACAAAAATTGACGAAGGAAAAAGTGTGACCGGACTCTTTTTCGATTTTAAAAAAAATTTGACACGGTACATCTGACTACCCTAGTCAACAAATTATCAAAAATCGGAAATCACTGGCAACGTCCTAAACATTTTCGACAGCTACCTAAAAGACACAAAGCAATACACCACACTACACGAAACCACAAGTACATATATGAATGTCAGCTATGGTGTCCCACAGGGATCAATCCTAGGAACATTACTCTATAAAATATATACATAAATGACCTGGAGCAGCTAAATATTAGAGGCAAAATAATACTCTTTGCGGACGACCTCGGAATATTTTACGAAAACAGTAATGACATAGAAACCACAAAACAAATCAACAAAGACATAGACATATTAACTGAATGGACAAAAAGAAATATTCTAACCTTAAACGCTCAAAAATGTAATTCTATTAACTTTGAGGCCAAACGGAAAACCATAAAATGGACATAAAAATACATAATGAAACACTTACTGAACTAGAAAATACTAAATACTTAGGACTCAACATAGACAGACATCTCAAATGGACCTTTCAAATAGACAAAGTAATTGACTCACTGACAAAACTGACCTGCCTATTCCACAAAATACACGAAATCACACCAAAGACCGTAAAAATTCTGATGTACCAGGCATACGTCAAGAGTAGAATAGGATATTTGATACCCTTCTGGGGAACCGGAAACAAAACAACCTAAACAGACTCCAACGACAGCAAAACAAAATATTAAAAATGGTCTATGATCTGAAATACCGGACACCAACTGAAACTGTATACCGTATAACACAACAATTAAACATCGAAAGCATTATAAAAATCGAAACACTTAAAATCATTCACAGACTAGCAATAGGCGAAATACAAGACGAAGACATCAAATTACACAAAATACACGAAAAACACCAACACAGCACTAGAATGGCTCCAAACTATCACATAACACACGCCAAAACAAAAACAGAACAATCCCGACTAATTAGCAACGGACTAAAATTATACAATGACCTGCCACAACAGACCAAACAACTGACCACTGACAAATTCAAAACAGTGATGTGACAAAAATGTGACAAAAATATTAAAACTCGGCCAACTAGAAAAAAATGACTTTGTATCTAAATTATATTATTATCATTTCTTATATTGAATCATGTAAAAATGTTACCCATAAAACTCTTAGGTTTCCATTATATTTTAAGTAAAAAAATAAAAAAAAGATTTCACGAAAATATTCACCCTGGTCGTCACCAGTTATGTTTTAGGTAGGATGGAGTCCAGGATGGAAAGTAACTTGATTTCTAGTTCTACCCACTTTATCAAAGTTTCAAAATAATAATTCACGAAAGTACGACCACCTTATCCGATGATTCCAGTGGCTATTAGTTATGCAGAGTGAGCTTCCCGTACCTGGGGATTAACTCGGGATAAAACTCGGTTTGCTTGGCGCGAAGCCAGAAAACATTTATTTACTCAGCGGGCGGAACATTAACGCTAGAAAATATAATGGAAATTTATGCATTGTCAAACAGCGTGTGCACGCAATATCATCGGTCATATTAATCCTACAAAATACAGGGATTATCAACATGACTATCAGTACTTTACAGCTCAATAAAGCTCCACATTTTTTATATAAATTAACAGCTGGGTCAATTGGGAAGCTAGCACCAGCGAAGTGACGTCAGCACTTTGAAATAAGCTGAACTTAACTAGAATTTTTAAGAATAAATCCTTAATAAAGAAAAAAAAATTAAAAAATAAAGAAAAAAAAAAGAAAAAAAAAAAAAGAAAATAAATAAAAAGAATTATAGGATACTATCATTACAGTAGCTTATATCTAATATAAAAAATTCATTTCCTTTAATACAATGTCAAATAAAATGATAAAAACCTTCCAATTCCAATTTGTAATTTTTTCAGGTTGTGTATTTCAGTTTTTATTATTTTTTAACTTAAATTGAAACTGATGAATTTTCGTAATTCTTTTATGTTACTGTAATGATACTTCAACTAACTAACTAACTAACTAACTATCACGCCGTTTCCCCGCAGGGGTAGGCAGAGAGGATTGAACGCCACACTCTTCTATCCTGGCACACCACTTTTGCTTCGGCCACATTCATACATCTTCTCATACAAGTTCTTGCGGTCGTTGCGGCTTTTAACGGGGCCATCCTCAAACGCGGACAAACTTTCGCGGACGCCCTCTATTCCTGTTGCCTTCAACACTCGCCTCATATATTTTCTTAACCATCCTTTCCTCGTTCATACGTTCCACATGACCAAACCATCTCAGCACTCTTTTCTTTATTCTACTTCAACGTTTTGTAAAAAATAAGTGAGAAATATTGAAAAACAATTGCAAACTTTGATATTGCATAACTCCGTAGGTAATGGTTGCTTGAACATTTTAGACTCATAATCAAGGTAGGCATCCACCTGTAAAGTATTGTGGACTAGCTCTGTTACACCCTATAATTTAAAAAAAATGATGTGTGGATGTTCTTACGATGGAATTGATGAACGTTGCATTGTGTTTATCATATAAATAGCTTCGTCTCTTGAGAATTCTATAAATAATCTTAATTAAAAATAAGTTTAATTTGAAATGATAGTTGGTTGCGTAGATGCGCACCTTGTGTTTAGAATCGTAGCTTTTTGGTGACATTGTGACAGTTATGTGCGATTAGCAAATCGAGTACAAATAAATAATTTTTAAACATAGAATAAAGATACGCTACATTGGCCATTTATTTGGCTGAAGTTCAATACTAATTCAGAAATATATTGGAGAATATTTTTAGACCAGAGAACATGCTATTGAAATTATCGTGCTTTGAATTGAGGAAGGTTAGATACTGTAGTCAGATCTTACCGATTGTGTGTTTGGT
The DNA here is from genome assembly GCA_016648135.1 of Agrypnia vestita. NCBI lineage: Eukaryota > Metazoa > Arthropoda > Insecta > Trichoptera > Phryganeidae > Agrypnia > Agrypnia vestita. The sequence continues at coordinate 23,064 of JADDOH010000288.1, read as the reverse complement.
ATTATTTCATGGAATGGAAGCTCGAAAATTTATGATAAGACAACTTGAAACATTTAAGATGTGAATCTATCAAAGAGGATCCCGTCGGATTGGTTAAAATCAACCTCTTTCGCAATTTCGAAAAAACCAAAAGTTAAAAAATGTAGTAAGTATATTTCCTGGAGTGGAACTCGAACCAGAGTCCACTGGATAACTAAGCGAGAGTCGTAACCACTATACCAACAGCCTACTTAAACATGTGGAAATAAAAACACACCCAACCCCCACCACAGTTGACGTTCTGTCTCTTTCTTCCCGTTTCTGCTTTCTTGATTGTAATTCTGTTTTTGTTTAGTTGATACTGAACCCTGATGAAGACTCAGCTGTGAGTTGAAACTAGTTTTATTGATATTGGTTTAAACTCAATAAAGTGGTGTTAAACAAAGAGTTATTTTATTTTAAAAAACGCTTGTTTTTTAAGTTCTACCTTTTTAATTTTCTGAGACGCTTTTAACAAATAAATATTTTCATCAATTCTATTTAGATTGATAATGACCTCATTAGGCGAAACGCGTCTCAGAAAATTAAAAAATTAGAACTAAAAAAACAAGTGTTTTTAGGGGCTCTATACGGTTAGAATTTTCAAAAAATCGATTTTTTTATTTAAATTTTGTAATGTACACATATTTAAGTAAACACACAGAAAATTTCAAGTCAATCCGGCGATTATTTTCAAAGTTACGCGCATATTTGTAAGCGTTCGCGAAGCCGGAGCGCCAGCGCTCACCTAGAGAGCAGTCCCTTTTATTTTTACCTACCTATTGTAAACGATGTACCTTTTATTTACCTGCCCATTGTAAATGTTCCCTTCTAATGTATTCAGATGACTAAAGTGAAAGTATGGCCCTGGAATAGACGACTCAATGTAAGTGGAAGAAAAATGTTTTTTACTCTATGTAAAGCGCTTTTGAAATTTTAAAGCCGTTTTTCTCAAAACTGTCTCTTTAAGATCGGTGACAAAGATTTCTCGGAAACGGCTCAACCGATCAATCTCAAATTTTAACACAAGCTTCAAAAGTATATTTTTTAGTAATTAATCTAAGGTTTTTTCTCGCCGATAAATATTTTTTTTATAAACAATTTAAGGCCAAAATTTTGGTCAAAAATCGATTTTTTTGAGAAGTAGCCATTTTGGAAAAAAAAATTTGCTTATTCCTTCGATTAATTACAAGATAATACACTACTTTGACGAAATTCGTTTGGTTTTTTCATTTTCGATGATCCAATTCAGAGATATCGTTGTCACCGCAAGACGCCTTTTTTGAGAGGAGCTCCTGGAGATCAGCTATAGCAGCTTTCAAAATTATTATTTTACAAATGCAACAATGTTAAAATACAGTTAAAAGTAACCGTAATATGTGTACAAATTTTCACATTAACCCCTTTATTTCCATATGTTTGATTACGGGTTCTACAAGCCTACTCAAAGTTGCAAGTAAAATTTTTAGTGATACAATACATACATTTGTTGAATATTTCAGCGAGTTTACCTTCGAAGTAGTCAGTCAGGAGGAATCGCTAAGTTATGATGTAGATCGCAGAGGAATGAGCATCAATGTGATGAGGGAAGAATCGTTAGCGTTCGGGGTTAAACGAGGGCTTGTAGACTCCCACGAGTTTCTTGCACTTTCTTTTCCTTTTTGCACTGCGGGCAAATCCGCGAATCCATTTGTTTAGTTGACATTTTTTTTGGAAACACTCAATATGGAAGTAATCGGCACATTTTTTGCAACGAAGGGTCTGCTTGTTATTCGATATTTTTTTAATTATATTTATTAGAGACACGAGCAGGAAAACGGGTACATGACACTCTAATAAAAAAACATTATAAATGAAGACTATGCCCATTATCCCAATTACAAGTGTCTTCGGCACGCTTTAGCAACATGTATTTTTAAATTTTCATTCATTCTTGGCACTACAACCCTTGGTGGGTCTTGGCCTCCTCAATAATTTTCCTCCACTCATCTCGGTCTAGTGCCAGCTCTCTCCAGTTTCGAAGCTCTAAGGCAGAGATATCTTTGAGGATGTTGTCACTCCATCTTAGTTTCGGCCTTCCTAAGCTCCTTCGTCCTATTGGCCTTTGGTGCTTGATGCTCGGACATTCTCTCCACATGACCCAGCTACCGAAGTCTTCCCAGTTTTATAAATTTTGTGACGTTTGGATCCTTAAATAGAGTATAGAGCTCATTATTGTAACGTCTGCGCCAAAGTCCATTTTCTAGAACCGGTCCGAAGATACGCCTCAAAATTTTCCTTTCAAAAACATCCAGTGCTCGCTCATTCCTTTTAGTTAGTACCCACGTCTCAGCTGCGTATTTTTACATTTATGTATATTTTACATGTACATTTATGTGCTTTATATATTTAGTGTTTGAATGTTTGAATGCTTTGTATATTTAGTGTTTGAATGCAATAAGAATATGTAAATAAATAATTGATTTAAGGGGGGGGGGTAAGGTTTTTAACTTTTTTTTTGCATTTTATTTTTAATTTTTTAAATGAATATGTAACATCGCAAGAATATTGTGTCAAAATTTCAAGTCAATCGGAGCAAAATTGACGAAATTATGACCATTTGAGCGATACTCAGACTGATTTTCTATACCTGCTCGGGCAGGTGAGAGACGCGCTCACCTGAGGACTACCGGACGTGCTTATTGTATTGGAAGAGTTTTGTGTAGACAAGGACAAAAAGATGCTGATGATGAAAGCTCTTTGCTGTGTGAACATGGCATCGACGATCATGTGTAAGTATAAAATAAGAGTTTTATTTTGAATTTTACAGTGTGCAAAACTTTAAAGCGTTTTCCCCACATCACACGTTTTCAAAGTCGGTGTCCATCATAACTTTAAAACTACTGCACCGATCCTTTTGAAATTTTGAACACTATTTCTGTACATAATTTACGAGGTAACGCTGTCGAGTTTTTTTCAAATTTGTTATTGATTTTTATTTTTTAATAACAAATTAGTCGATATTTTTCGACTAATTTGTTATTAAAAAATCGCGTTTTTCCCTTCAAAGTGTTCCAAAAAATTGAAAAATTGAAAATACAAAAAACCCTCCCAGCATTACCTGGAAAAATCTATTATCTAACGAATGAACTTTGATTTTTTGATTTCAGATGATCTAGCACCAAGTTATGATGGACACCGCAATTCTCCTTTTTTCCGAGACACGTCCGAATAATTGCTGCCATTACCGTATTTTTTAATATTTCGTCTTGAAAATTTTACACCATATTCTTCAAATGTCATACTTTAATGTACTATTGGTTTAAGTAAAGAGATTTTAACTGTGTCGTCACAAAAAATTCACAAAAACATGCCTTTTTTGTACGAATTAACCTTACCCCCCTCTTAATGGATCTATAGATTCAGGTCATTATTTGTGTATGAGTGTTGGATGTTGTGTATGAGTGCGTTTTTGAACGATGATAAGGTATCTGCAAGAATATCAGCATCAATATTAGGGTCAGCACAATACATATTGTATATGCAACACAACCTTGTGATGGGAAAAAAGTAACCAAAATTCATGTACCTACTGGCTTATTCTAAAGAATTCCGGGTTTCTTATACGGGGTTTAATATGCAAATTTATGTCCGATAGAGAAAGAGAATCAATAACTCTACTGAGAATCTTGTGTAGCACAACGAGATCGGATATTTTCCGTCGGGACTCAAGTTTGTGCATTTTGAGAAAGGCAAATCGATCCTCGTAGCTGCGAAGGTTACTGTGTTGACCAGCTTTGTATGACAAAATACGTAGAAACTTTTTCTGGACGCTTTCGATTTTCGCAACATGTGTTGTAGGTATAATTAGGTGACCAGATAACTGACGAATATTCCAATATACTTCGTACTAGTGATATTTAGAGAATTTTTAGACTTTGAGGATTTTTAAAGTCGTGAGTAATTCTGGTTATACATCCCAACATAGTATATGCTTTGTTTGTGATATTATTAAAGTGGTTTCTAAAAGTGAGTATAGAATCTAGAATGACGCCCAGATCCCTTATTGAATCGACTTTAGCGAGTGGAACGTCATCCATTATATTTTGCCCATACATGTAGTACAGTTTGCCATTTCTGTATTCATTTATATAAAATATATTTTATAAAATATTCACTCTTTCTATTACCTTTGTACTTTGGGTACCAATGTGTCAAACATCAGCTGATTTTGACAGATCAGATGTTCATATCAAAAAGAAAAACTGATATTATAACACTGGCGTATTTTAGAAGGAATTTTGTTAAAATATAATTTTATATTTTCAATTTTAGTAAGGAGAACAAATAAATATTTTGTCGGTAGAACCGGATACGGATTTAAATATTTTATTTATTAAAATGAATGAATTAATTTTAATCACATCTTAATAATATAAATTATTGTAAAATAAATGATAATAAGAACCCGGAAAAATTCCAATTGGAATTTTTTCACGGTTTTTATTATTTTATCTAACTTTTATCGAAACGAATGAATTTTTCATAATCTATATAAGTCACTATAATGATTCAAAGTTTTGTAAAAAATAAGTTGAAATGTCGAAAGAAATGCAAACTTTAATATTGCATAGCTCCATAACTATTGAGATTACGGTTGCTTGAACATTTTCGACTCATAATAAGGGCAGGAATCCACCTATAAAGTATTGTGGACTTGCTCTGTTACATCCTGTATATTGATTTTTGGAATTTTTCAATATTTTAATTAGTTTTCAGTTCTAATGATTTTCGGAGAATTCCGAACATATTATTTATAATTTTTGTAAAAGTCAGTTTTTTTGTTACAATTTTTGTAACAAAAAAAAGTTGTATAGGCTGTGCATATACAGGGTTATTTGTAAAACATTAATAACCTCGCAGGAATATACTCCTGCCTTGATTATGAGTCGAAAATGTTCAAGCTATTATGACCTAATATCAATAGTTAAGAAGATATGCGACATCAAAGTTTGAATTTTTTTTTCAATATTTCCGACTTACTTTTTGTAAAACATTGGACTATCATTACAGTAACTTATATCGAGTATGTAAAATTCATTCCCTTTAATACAAGTCAAATAAAAAAATAAAAACCTCCGAATTCCAATTGGAAAACATTCCAATTGGAATTTTTCCAGGGTTTTAATCATTTTATTTAACTTGTATTGAAACAAATGAATTTTTCGTAATTGATATTAGTTACTGTAATGATAGTCCAACGTTTTACGAAAAATAAGTTAGAAATATTGAGAAAAAAATGCTTTGATGTCACATATCTCCATAACTATTGATATTATTAGGTCATGATAGCTTGAACATTTTAGACTCACAATCAAGGCAGGGGTATAGTCCTGCGAGGTTATTAATGTTTTATAAATAACCCGGTATTTGAATCAAACAATAATATTTAACCAAATAAAATTAATCTCAAATTGCTACAAAATGTTTCAAATGAATAATTATTTATCTGAAATGATAACGTTAATTTATTCGTCAAAATGTAGGGTATCATTATTTCATAATATGTGATTTCGTGCGTGTATTGAGTGTTGATACTGCACTTGTTAACGGTTATGAATATATTTTAACCTATCCTAAACGATCATAATAACGAACAATGTCGAATGGAACAATCCGTCAACAGATAATTAAAATGAACAATGGTGAAAAATGTTGCGTACAAACAATATTTCCGAAATAGTAGCTAAAAATTTAGCAAACTGCATCAAACCCTCGTTTTTATATAATACTAATAATAATTCAGATAATATAAAATAATTAAAATAATAAATATTAATAATAATAAAATACTTGTACGGTTGGGGTTCCCCGTCAGGAACTTACTTACGCCTTTTCTTCAATTCCGAATGTAATTCCATATGGAGATTTAGATTGTTTATATTTGTAACTTTCGTTACGTAAGGAAAAAGCGTTACTCTCTCCATGCAAGTCTCTCTCTCTCTCTCTCCCTCCATTGTTTAATATTTTAGGAAAAATATTCACTTATCGTACCAAACGTGGATGATATTTTCAAGCAAGTTTCCATATTGAAAATATGCAAAGAAAAAGAACCTTACAGAAAATCAGGAATACTTCAAGCTTATTAGAAATGGAAACCGATTCATAATGCCTAAATTTAAAACAACCCAAATACAGAACCACTATATTTATAAAGCCATTAACTACTATAATAATTTACCTCTCAGAGCAAAATAAAAAAATTAAAACGTTCCTAAAATCATACTTAAATTCATAAATCATTGAAACCTATATACAGCTTTTTTCAAAACACTTCAACATTTCATTATCAAATTACCTTTTATTACCGTATTATTAAATGACTCGCATGTGTACCTACATATAAAATAAGAACTGAGGTCCCTCATCAGACTCAAGAGCTTCTCTTCACTGATGAGGTCTACATGACTACAAAGTATTTTAAAAAATGTCAATTTGATATGTAAATATGTTAGATTTGTATTTGTACCACATATTAAATAAAAAAATTAATTAAAATTTAGATTTAAAAGAGTGAATTATAAATGAAATATAAAAGAAATACTACTTTAAATCTTATCATATCATATTGTATCATGGTAATTATTGGCTTATGGCAACTATACATATTTTTGTAACTATACATATACAAAAGATACATATTTTTGAGGGACGTGAGTTCGGTATCATCAAAATCAACAGTGGAAGGAATTTAAAAAAAATGTCACGAAAATATCGCTAGCAAAACGAACGAACCGCGGCAGTATACTAAAGTTTGTGTTTTCTGGGGTATTATGCCGTGTTGTTATGACCTTTCGGGCCGACGTTTCGGATCCCATTGCAGGGTCCATCATCAGGGCTGATGTTTTGTTATGAGTGTTGGTGTTGTGGTTAACCCATTAAACGCCGCTACCAGTTCTCGTTGTTCGTTTTTCATGAAATTTGAGAATATGTTCTAAACATATACCTTTAAGAAAATTTCGTCAAAAAAATATGGAAAAATCTTTTAATTTGGAAAATTTGAGGTGTTGCATTTTCGCAACGTCAGCGAAATAGGGGGGTAAACGATAAAGGTATGAAACAAAATATGTACAGTTTTTAGGACATTTATTTCTCAAGATTTGTATAGACTATTTAGAAAAATATATATTTGCTTAGTAACTAAACATATTACTAACTTATTGAGATAAACGTTAACTGGATATATAAAAATTATGACTACACAATAAAAACATATATAGGTATTTACGTGATTTTAGTGATTCTATTTTCTTTTGTGGTACGTTTCATGACATTTATTATGTAACGCGACATTGCATAGTTCACATATAAAATATGTTTGGGAATAACACCCTGCATCTTTTTCTGTTTTGATTTCTTTTCAAAAAATGTTGAATTCCTGGATTAGGACCTGATGATGTTGAAAATCTATATGCACAATAAGTTCGCTTTTGATGATTTAATAAATGTGGGTGCCGTATGTCTTTTAAAATTTAAAAGGCACATATTTTATTCAGAATGAAACATTTGATAGTTTTCATGAATTACATACTGCCACATCACAGAAGTTTCAAAATTTGGCCCACAACCACTTTTAACCGCGAACTCTTATTCTGTAGTTGGAAACAAAGTAATTCGTTAAATCAACTCCACCCATTTAATGATTATATTTTGTAACAGCTATAGATTGAGTGATAGTTTAATAGTTTTTTTTAATATTTGAGTAGGTACCTTGATATATTTTTAATTGATTCAATCCCATCACAATTTGAAGCCACTGTAACTACAGCACTTTCCTTACACCGAACAACTACAATCACAGTTTTCTTTTCAAATCTATAATCGAATTCACCCCTTTCCATTTTTTTTATTTCTTTGGAGGATTTTGACGATCCAATATTCTTAGACAATTTTCTCTTGTTGTGCCAGTGGCGAAAAACAAATTATTCCTCAAATATATCATAAGGGTAAATAAATCATCAAAATAAACAATGTGGCGAGCTGCATTTTCTAAATTTTTCAGAAGACCCGTCACATTTCCTCCAATACCCAAATTATAAATGTTTGAAGGCTCTACAGTTTCCCCCGTATATGGATCAAAAGCATAAATGTATCCATCTGACGAAGCTAATGTCCAAGACTTGGCTGTGATTTGGACCATTGCACTTTCCTTGGCACAGAAGTTGAACACTGAGATGTTGAAGTTTCACTCATCAACCTTTTGAATTTACTTCCAAGGTTCCTGCTTTATCCTTGAGTATATGGTTATATATATCGTCTTCGTGTAACTCATTATCATCAAAGTCCTATTCGTCGGTAAATTCGGAAACTTCAGGAGGTAAAATAACTAATCTGGAATGTCTTCTTCTTCATTACTATCAACATTCCAGTTCTATGCAAAAATCTAAAACAAAACCAGCAGCCTCTTGTGCAGTAAAAAAATATTTTTTATTCATCCTAAAGCAAAAAATCACGATATTAAAATTCGTTGATGGCATTCGTGCGTAAAATATTGGAATGGATTTTACCCCCACATTTCGCTGACGTTGCACTGACGCAACGGCCAAATAATTCGTATTATATTTGCACTTTATAAGTTTTTTATTTTTACAAAATTCATTATTAAATTTCATATAATTTTTTTTAAGAAATGATAAAAAAATCTTAAAATATTTTGCAATATCTTAAAAATATAATGTATTCAAAAACAGCTTACCTGAGTGTCGCGTCGTATCCTTTTTTGAAGACCTCTGAATTGTAACTAAATACAATATATTTATACCTGAACCTATTTAAGGATATAATAAGACCTTGACAATACACACCTAAGCTAATTACGGAAATTCCTTACCGAATTCTCAGAATAAGACCTGTTCAAATAACCGTTGCGCTGCCGCAACGTCAGCGAAAAATGGGTTAATACCGTGTCGAAAGCAGGGTGAGAACTTTTTCAGTGTTGTGTTAAATATTTATTCGCAATACCAGTATTATAAATATATATTATAGACGGTATTGCGAGTCAATATTTAACACAACACTGAAAAAGTTCTCACCCTGCTTTCGACACGGTATTGCAAGCCGATACTTAACCACAACACCAACACTCATAACACATCAGCCCTGATGATGGACCCTGCAATGGGATCCGAAACGTCGGCCCGAAAGGTCGTAACAACACAGCATAATACCCCAGAAAACACAAACTTGAGGATTCTGAGTGGCAGTGAAAACCTAAAAACATTCTAAACTGCGGCAGTTTCGCGTGGAGGGGGCATAACGCTTTTTCCTTACGTGACGATGTCTACCAGCCAACTCCTGCCGCATGCCGCGTTAAGGAACTTCGTTCCAATTGTCCAATTGATATTTTTGGGCTCAATATATACATAAATAGTCATACATAAAAGTAAAATACTCAACTTTACTCGGCTGATTAGTTTATCACTTGTAGAAGACAGAAGAAGACATGCATAAGGTCATTTGAAATTGAATTGAATTAAAAAAACTTTTTTAGATTTTCTACAATCATTAATATTGGTTGTACGGTGACATTATAATATAATAATAATTAATTATAACATATATATACATAGTCTCATAGCTAGTAGCAAAAACTTTGCGGGTGGATTCCCGCCTTGACAATGAGTCAAAAATGCCCAATCAACCATGACCCAATCAATATCGATAGTTATGGAGATATTCAATGTCATGTTTGCATTTTTTTTCAATATTTCTGATTCATTTTTTGCATCAAGTTGAAATATCATTACAGTAACTTATATCGATCATAAAAAATTCATTTGCTTTAATACACGTCGAATAAAATTATAAAAAGTTGAAGCGAATGAATTTTTTATAATCGATATGTATAAGTTATCTACTGTAATGATACTTCAACTTTTCGGAAAAATAAGTCAGAAACATTAAAAAAAAATGCAAACTTTGATACTGCATATTACCCTAACCATGGCTGTTTGAATATTTTCGACCCGTTATCAAGGCAGGAATCCACCTGTAAAGTTTTTGCTACTAGCTGTGAGACATCCTGTATAATGACTCTTTATACCTCGGAGATAAGTACGACTAGATATTCATTTTATCTGTTATCAAATTACCATAACAGGAAATAACATAACACAGTTTGACATTCCCGGAGTAAGCATTTATGGTAAAATACCCTCAAAATACGTAGGTAATCAATCTACCCCGAGCCGCCATATTTTCACTTAATGATTCGGCAGTTTGGTTAAGTCGTGGTACTTTATTTTTTGTTAACCCATCGCCGACAAGCCGTATAAAAAACGACTTAATGGGTAATAAACAAATTGATGGCAATAAAAAAATAACGACATCAATACTACTTCTCCGTAATGTCACCATTGCAAAGCTAGCAGAATCTATCAAGCATAATAATTTCGCTGTCTGCCCGTCCGTCTGTCTGTCTGTCCGGCCGCAACTTCGTGTAGCGTCCGCAATTCCGTTCGAATTCACGGCAAAAAAAACATATTAAATGGCCGGAGATGGGGCTTGAACCCCGAACCGGCCGCTTCACGCTTGTCGCTACGGCCGCCCCTCCGTGGACCGCCAAAAAGATACCACAAAGATATACTAGGGCTTGGCAAAGACGCGAACCAATGTTCCGTCATTTTTGACGGGTTACAGCTAGTCTATTAACGTAAATCTGACTGTAACCTACAACATTGGTTCGCGTCTTTGCTAAGCCCTAGTATATAGGTTTATTTGTAAAACATTAATAACCTATACTAGACTCTACTTCTACCTTGATTATGAGTCGAAAATGTTCAAGCTATCATGACCTAATATCAATAGTTATGGAGATATGCGACATCAAAGTTTGCATTTTTTTTCAATATTTCTGACTTATTTTTTGTAAAACGTTGGACTATCAAAAAATTCCAATTGGAATTTTTTCAGGGTTTTTATCATTTTATTTGACTTGTATGGAAAATAATCAAATCGTCGTAATTGATATGAGTTACTGTAATGATAGTCCAACGTTTTACAAAAAATAAGTCAGAAATAATGAAAAAAAATGCAAACTTTGATGTCGCATATCTCCATAACTATTTCATAATAGCTTGAACATTTTCGACTCATAATCAATGCAGGAATGTAGTCCTGCGAGGTTATTAATGTTTTACAAATAATCCTGTATGTGGTTGAAGCAATAAAAACAGGGTGAAATAGTTTAATAATTAGTGTGGAATATTCTAAAAACATTTAGTAACTTTACATTTAAAAACAGTGTCCCGATATAATTCGTGTCTAGTGACTTTTTGCATAATAAATAAAAGTTTAAATTGTTTGAGTATTTTCATTTACCTCCCACAGCCGCGTCCCGTGACAATATATTAATTATATTTTTCTATCTTGAACATATTGTCTTCTTCAGTTTTTTCACATTCTCCTTCGTATATTCTCACTGTATTCCTTCAATGTATTTGTTTTCTTTCTATTTTGAATTCTTATTTCCTTTGCGTTTTTTGTATGTATCTCTACGTTATATTAATTTGGTATGGTATTATTAAAAATTTGCATATGAAAATCATTGTGTTAGCTTCTATCCTTGTTTTATGGTGAGTCAATTTAAATCTGTCGTAAGCAATAAGTCAAATAAGCATCTTTTTTAATTTTAGATTAGGTATCTTCTTCTCCTTTGAATGATTCGCATCGCTCTGTTTTGTCGAATTTTAAATTTATATATTTTGTTCGTTACTCAAGTAAATAATAGTGGAACAATATTGAAAATGAGATGCAATTAATGATTTATTAATTATTATTCTGGAGTAAATTCCGTTTCTGGAGTAAATCTGTCAAAATAAATACTATAAATTAGCATCTTTTTGAATTTTTGATTAGGTATCAATTTCTCTTTAAAATAGTTCTCATCGCTCTGTTTTATTGATTTTTAAATTTTGTATATTTGGTTCGTTACTCAAGTAAATAATAGGGGAACAATATTAAAAACAAGAAGCAATTAACGACTTATAAATTATTATCCCGTTTCTTGAATAAATTTTGTCTTATTCTTTGCAAGAAATTTATTTTATAACGAAATATATTTTCCTCGGAATTTTCTCGGTGCAAAGCAATATTTTATCTTCTTTCCTTATTGTAAGTGACAAGGGAAATAGCCCTAAATTGAATAAATATATTGTTATATTATAACGTAGGGCAAAAAGTGGTGAAATGTTCTTTGTTGGCCTGTTGACAGGGTCAAAATTTCTGAATAATATGGTTTTGATGCATTGTGGTACATATTTTAGCTTATGGGTAGTTGGACCTCTACTGTCCATTCTACCTTCTTAGGCTATCAATTTGATTTATTATTATTATTTTGAAATAATACAACTGAAGGCGTCCCTACAAAGGCGTCGAAAGGTTCTATATAGAAAAACAAAATTTTACATGAGAGAGAAAAAACACTCGAATAAACACCAGAATTTCAGTTTTTTGTTATTTTCTGATATTAACTTGTCAATCATACTGCCCCACTAGGCTAAAAGGTAGTAAATCCATAGTTTTTGAAAAAAATTTTTTTTTGTGGTTTTGGATACTTGAGGTCATATTTTACGTTTCTGATAAGCTTGTTTGCTGTGTTTCCATCAAAATATTAAAGTATAAGCATTTTGATTTACTGTTAATCCATCTGGGGCATGTAACATATAGCTTATTTGCAGTTTTGAGGTTTAAACTAGATAAACAAACATACCTCAAAAAATAATAAAATAACCTCTTTTATCTGTATTAATTAATGTCTATTGAAAAAATAAATTAATATTCATTTAATAATAATAAATTTTATTATTTTTTTATTTTTTTTGTTACAAAATACTGAGTTACAAAATATAATTTATTTTTCTGAATCTTTTTTTAATTTTTTTTAAATTTGTTTAATATATAGTACAAATACAGTTCTTATATATTTACATATTAGAATAACATTTTTTTTAAATACTTTATAGCCATGTAGGACCTCATCAGTGAAGAGAAGCTCTTGAGTCTGATGAGGGAGCCACAGTTCTTATTATAATATATAGGTAGTATATACAAGTTATTTATTAATACGGTAAAAAAATAAGTTGATAATAAAAGTATTGGGGTTATTTTGAAAAAAGCTATAGGTTTAAATGATTAATGAATTTAAGTTTGATTTTAGGATAATAATAGCATTTATTCAGACATTCATATAATTTAAAAAAAAAAATACATTTTTCTTTTTGCTTGTGACAAGTTAGACCATGGCAGTTCCGTCTGTATGCCTTTTGGCAAAGGCCTCCTCCAATTGCCTCCATTCCTCCCTCCTTGCTATTCTGGTCCACGCGCCACCTGCTGTACCTTGATCTCATCCACCCATGTTCTAGAAGGCCTGGCTCATTTCCATGTCTTGTATCTTGTGAACCAATACATAATTGTTTTTGACGATAGTGTCTAGGTATTGACAGAACGAAAAAAAATTATATTAATTTATATTATAGAAGTTGCTCCATTTACATTTTCTTGATTTACTCAGTAATTTGTTTAATGGAGATACTGCTTTTTAGCTTAATGGGGTAGTATTAAACGTTTTCTTTGTCCATTCATGTTTGTTACGCAATCCCAGTGTCAAACTGTCGGCATACGTCATATTTGTTACTAGTAGATTAATATAGTTACATTTTCACCCTTTTTCCACGTTCGCCAACTTTTGAAATCGAATTTCGGCAAGATTAAGTTGAAATCTTGAAAAATAAAATATCGCACATGGTGTATACAGACCATTTAAAAATAATAAAATCAATTTGGTACCTGATGTATGTAGATACCATACAGGGTTATTTGTAAAACATTACTTACTTCACAAGACTTTATTCCTGCCTTGATTATGAGTCGAAAATGTTCAAGCTATTACGACCTAATATCAATATTTATGGAGATATGCGACATCAAAGTTTGAATTTTTTTTCAATATTTCTGACTTATTTTTTGTAAAACGTTGGACTATCATAAAAACCCTGAAAAAATTCCAATTGGAAAACATTCCAATTGGAATTTTTTCAGGGTTTTTATCATTTTATTTGACTTGTATGGAAAATAATCAAATCGTCGTAATTGATATGAGTTACTGTAATTATAGTCAAACGTTTTACAAAAAATAAGTCAGAAATATTGAAAAAAAATTCAAACTTTGATGTCGCGTATCTCCTTAACTATTGATATTAGGTCATAATAGCTTGAACATTTTTGACTCGTAATCAATGCTGGAATATAGTCCTGCGAGGTTATTAATGTTTTACAAGTAACCCTGTATAGACCCGTGTTATAGGGATGCCCATACTCGTAAATAATGATTTTCAGTATCAAGTTGAAACCAGTCATATGACGCAAAATGTTTTCAGTTAAAAAAAATCTCACAGAAGCGTGTTTTTGTTGTGCTGTTAACGCTTCTCTGGGCTGACCTGATTCGAGCGGTTATTGGACTGGTTTGCACGGACTCAATAGATACGCAGAAACGTTGTATTGGAGAAATCTATTTTGACGGCAGGGCATTTTAGACTCTGATAGGACGCCTACGGAATCTATATTACAATTGCTTCAAAAATGATGCTACACATAGTGCGCGCCCTGCCATTATCAAAAAACAGCAAAAAAGTAGCGAAATCGTACGAGGAAGCGAGATCTTAGGTGTATTTTAAAATAATCTAATCGAAGTAATGTGTATTAAGATATATTGTATTCTAATTATTTTTAATTATCTTTATTTTTCAAATTTTTCTTCGACATTGTGTGGTGCATGTTATTTGAACATGATTTTGTGATTACACTTTCGTAAACTAAAACCTTTGCATCGTTTAAATAAATATAAAATAGATTCTAAAACTAACCAACTAACCATCACGCCGTTTCCCCGCAGGGGTAGGCAGAGAGGATTGAACGCCACACTCTTCTATCCTGGCACACCACTTTTGCTTCGGCCACATTCATACATCTTCTACGGTTGTTGCGGCTTTTAACAGGACCATCCTCAAATACTAGTAGGTCCTGACCGTGCCAGATCTTTCGCGGACGCCCTCTATTCCTGTTGCCTTCAACATTCGCCTCATATATTTTCTTAACCATCCTTTCCTCATTCATACGTTCCACATGACCAAACCATCTCAGCACTCCTTTCTTTATTCTATCTACCACACTACAGCCAGCATTGCATTCACTTCTAATTTGTTCATTCCTCACTCTATCGACCAAGATTTTCCACACAAGCGTCTTAGTGACCGCATTTCCACCGCATTCAGTCTACTTTCATTCCTCTTTTGCCAATTCCAGGCTTCACTTCCATACATAAGGGTTGGCACTAGAACGCCATTATGTACCGCTAGTCTTGCTTCCTTTGACAGATTCTTAGATAATTATTTTAAGTGTCTGTCCGTAAGTTCGTATTTAATCATTATCATCATAAGCTCGACAGTACCGGATGGGCCTTGGTAAATGATAAATCTAGAAGTCTGTCATTCTTGTTTATCCGTTGCTTTTTGTTTCCATCCATTATCTTCGGTCCATCTTCCTGGTCTTCTTCGTTTCGAGAGTGCGTGGCGTTTAGGCTTCCTATCCAATAGCTGATCTCATTCCATTCAAAATAAGTATGATTTCAAATTTGTAATTATCTATACTAATAAATAAAGAGGAAAAGTTCTTTCACCTATATTTAAAATTGACTTTCAGGGCGAACATGGGCTATATATTATCCCGTTAAATAAAAGGACTTTTCGTGGTGACCTATTTTACAACTAAAGTCAACAAAAAAATGGTCAAGCGATGCGTTTTTAACGAACGCTGCCTTAACGGAAAGAGATATTTAAATACTTTCTATAGAGAAGTTGTAGAACTCAAAAAGTAAAAAAAAAGTCAGCGACGAAATTTATCTATATGTTAAGGTTAATACATAAATTGATAAAATATGACAAAGTTACTAAAAATCTAATAATGTGGTGTATAGTGAGTAATTTGACTTTAATTCAATAAGAATAGTTTGTTGGTCTTGTGGTTAGGACTCTCGCCTAGTGATCCAAAGGTCGCGGTTTCGAATCTCACTCCAGACCAGCAAGTTAGTCCTATTTTCATAGCACATGCGTCTAGCTAGTTTGAAAAGAGTAAGAATATTGATGCGACACGTATTCCGTGTTCGCATCTCTATTTAAAAAAAAAAAAGAATAGTGAATTTTATTTTACTTTTTAGATCTCGATACCTAATGTAGCGAAACTTATCACATAAACAAACAAGCTTGAGTAAAAATAAAATTATGAAATATAAAAAATACAAATGTGCTCAGATTATAATAACCTTTTGATTTCAATAGATATTTTGAATACTAAATATGAAGAGTATCGTCTATGGTGAGGCAGATACTAGAAACTCGTCCCCCTCCCTGACCATGTATATTATATACATTACGAACCCTTTTATGTTTATGTTAAAGTTAAATGAGGAAGAATCCCTTAAATTAAATTATCGAATCGACTTGTCTATAATTTATGTATAGATATCTGTGTCATCCTTTAATTGTGGGAGACATTTAATATTTTTTCTGTATTTTGTCCTACCAAGCAATTATGTCTCCCTGTTGGATATATATATATATATATATATATATATGTGTGTGTGTGTGTGTGTTATATTTAAGGTTTTCGCGGGAAAAAGATGATGAACTACTTTCTGGGGGAACCCGCGTCAAACAGTCCTGAAAAGGACTTATAAACTCCCGACGTTTCAATCAGGTAACACTGCTCATTCTCAAGGGCCTCTTATTTTGAGTCCTGCCCAAAACTGGACGAGTAAACCCGACTGTTCGGGGCAAGAGCCAGAACAAAAGTGAATAAAAATCCTAATTGGTGCTAAAAATTATTGACTTTTATTTATTAAAAAGTCCTTTTCAGGACTGTTTCACGCATATATATATATATAACTTGTAACTTTCGTGCACCACAAAAGGCCACTAGGGCGTTGAAAAAGAAATACCGTTATACTAATAAAGTAGGTAGGTATTTATTAACTAACCTTACCTTAAATCCGGAACCCTCGTTTTAAAAAAGGAGAAGGAATGTTGTGCTTTTGGCTTTGCCGTAAGAAACATCAAACTTGTAACTTTTAATATTGCTGTTCTTGTGAATCTTTTCATTCGACGAGCCAGCATAGAGAGAACTTTTACGAAATGCCATCGTCAGATTTTCCTTTAGGGGTCGAATAAATTTATACCATCGAGATTTTATAACTTCATTAAAGGAACACCTTTTCTCTAGAGATCGCTCCGATGTTGAAGTTGATTGATCGCCGCGTCATATAAAAAACAAACCCGAGCCGCAAGGCGTCATATTTAGGCCTTTCGACTTGTAATTGCGTTCTTAACCCTCTCATCTCGTATATCTTATACATGAAGTTCCTTGACGGAATTCGTGTTGAATGCATGCCAAAGTAAATATAAAAAGTCAAGCCATTACAAAGCGCTTAAAAATTAATGTTCTAATTAAATTGTCCACGTTTTCTGTCGGCGACATAAGTACCTACTTTATTATTAGGTCCTTACATATGAAATTGACGTTTAGTATGGGAGGAACATAAAGCCGATTTTTTTTATTATAATATATTTATTTAATCAAAGTATGTACCATTGCTATCTAGGCACTTTTGCCATCTCATAGGTAGTTCATCGATCCCTTTACTAAAAAAACCATTCGGACGGGAATCAATAAAATCTTTGAAGGCGGTTTGGACTGCCCCATCGGAGTTGAATTTTTTCCTTTGCAAGAAGTTATCCAAATTTCGAAAAAAATGGTAATCTGTTGGGGCAAGGTCCGGAGAGTACGGTGGATGTCTTAGACATTCCAATTGAAGCTCCTCTAATTTGGTAGCCGTCTGTTGTGCAGTGTGTGGTCTAGCGTTATCATGAAGCAGCAGTGGCCTAGAGCGATTAACCAGCCTCGGTTGTTTAGCAGCTAGCTTTTCCATCATGGTTTGCAGTTGCTGACAATAAATAGACATCTGCCGTAATCGTCTGGCCAGATTTAAGAAAGCTGTAGTGAACAACACCAGCACTAGTCCACCAAACGCTCACAAGTAACTTTTTTGGAGTCAATTTTCGCTTGGGGCATGGTTTGGCTGGTTCGGCAGGGTTCAGCCATTGCGATGAGCGCTTCCGATTATCGTACAGGATCCACTTTTCATCACAGGTAATGATTCGATTTAAAATCCCTTCATTATTGTGCCGGTTGAGTAATGCAACGTAGCAGTCAACGCGCGTTTGTTGATTTGCTTCACTCAATTCGTGAGGTACCCACCTTTCAAGCTTTTTCACCTTACCAATTTGCTTCAAGTGGATTAAAACAGTTTTATCACTAACACCGCAGCCTGCAGCTAACTCGGATGTGGTTTGCGATGGATCCGCTTTCACAATAGCCTTCAATTCTTCATTATCAACTTTGGTCTCCGGCCGTCCACGGGGCTTGTTCTGCAGGTCGAAATTTCCAGAACGAAAACGTTGGAACCAAAAACGCACTGTGTTTTCTTTTGCGGCACCGTCGCCATACACATCATTAATCCTTCGAGCCGTTTCTGCAGCACTGGTGCCACGGTGGAACTCGTACTCGTAAATAACGCGATATTTCAAGTTTTTCATTTTGTAAACTGAGTGACGCAAAGAAAAAAACAATTGAGGAAAAAACAAATGAATTATAATTTTCAAAACACAAATACATGAGTAAATAGCTGTATAAATTTGGATTTGGAATTCCTAACCAAAGAGAAGATATTTGAGATCAAATTTGCCAGTACGGCAAAACGCCAATTTCATATGTAAGGACCTAATATTATTACAGAATTCAGGTATATTGGTGGTATTCACTCTGATGGACAGAGTGAGAAGTGCCGACATAAGGCACACACTCGGCTTGGAGCCCCTACTCCTGCACATAGAAAAATCACAACTGAGGTGGCTTGGACACGTGCTCAGAATGCCAGAGGAACGATTACCAAGAAGAACCCTCTTGGCAACCCCAGAGGGAAGACGGCCGGTGGGTCGACCCAGACTAAGCTGGGAGAACAAAAAAAAGTATTTGAAAACAGAATCCGTCTGGACTGGTTGACTCGAGCAGAAGCAGCGTAAGACAAGGGATCATGGAAGCACCTTGTCGAGTCATTGGGCCCCCGACCCTACTAGGATAAGGGGAAGAAGATGACGATGGTGAGGTATATTGAGTGTGAGAGACGATGCATTTTATTACAATTCATAAAAAGATCACAATACATCAAACTCCTTGATCACTAAATTAGGTGAAAAATATAAACTTTCTTACCTCTACGTATATTTAATAATATTTATAATATTTGTATATTTTACTATTCCCTATCTTTTAGGGGTTCTCTTATATAATATGAAAATATTATTAAACTCGCGTAGAGATAACAAAGTTAATGTTTTTTACCTAATTTAATGATCATCGTGAAGAATCTCTTCACTGTTAACTCCAAATCCATCAGTAATAGAACTTCTTAATATAAAAGATATCGCTTCGTTGATAAAAAAAAAATTAAAAATCTAAATAATGTTTGTAATTCCAAAGATATTCAATTAAAAGTCTGAATTCATTACTAAATTAATCGATATAAATTTCGTACACCTTTTTTTACATTTACGAACATTCAATATGTCACCGAAAATTGCACATATCTTTCTGGTTGCTGTAATTGCCTCATTTTTTTTGGTGAAACTCATGTAACATGCGCTTCTTTAGTTAAATTTTATTCGTGGATATATGCTAGGCGAGAACGAAAAAATACTTCCCGTGCAAAGATGTCCAATCAAGATGGCAAGCAATGTACAACTAATTGATAATGTTTTTCAGTTAGAATTTTTTTTTTGCATTAGTAGCTTGTTGGTGTAATTAGTTGGCCATGACGTTCCCCTAGTAATCTGGTCGGTCCTTGGTTCAAGCCCCATTCCCAGATACCAGCCTATTTCCGTAGCACAAGCTTTTAGCTTGAGCTATGGAAATAGGACTAACTTAAAAGTAGTAAGAATACTGATGCGACAAGAATTGCGCGTTCGCATCTTTATTAAAAAAAAAAGTAGTAACATACCATCGATTAACTATTATTTTCCACTTTCAGCTATAACTTAAGAAACGTTAGATAAGGTTCTAGAAGTTTCTAGAAGGTTCCCAGTATTTTAATGATGTGTTTCGCTACAGTAACACTTGTGGCCAGTTGTAATGGTAATAAAACTAAAAAATTGTTTTTATTAAAATCTGTACGATATTCATGAGTCGCAGTTAAAATGGTTTGATCATGTCCTAAGCATGGAAAACGAATAGCTGATAAAAAAATATAGAAAAAAACTAAAAAATACTACAGTGAATTGTGAAGTGGATACTTAGAGGCATAAAAGTTTTAATATTGTAGTTTTATATTATATTATAAATTAAGGACAATTAATTTAGGAAATGTTCATACAGGCTGTTCCGTATCTCGACGTCAAGCCGAAATCGGGTGATAGACCAAGTCATAATAGTTATCAGAAAAATATTTAAAAAAAAAACAATCGGTTAAAACTGGGCAAAGTATTGATTTTGAATACTTGGTTTGGTCAAAAAGTGACATTTTCTTCCAAGCTGGAGTAGTTGGCTTTGAATTTTGGACAAAAATTTACAGAAGCATTATTCAGGATTACATGAATTACAGAAAAAATGAAGAAAAATAAAGATTTGTAGCAACAGGAGTGAAAAGACCGTCAGAGGGTGTAGACTTTTTTGATTTTTTAAAATGCTTATAATTTTTAAAACACATGCATTAGATTTTTTTAAATATTTTTCTGATTACTATTATGACTTGGCCTATCACCCGATTTCGGCTTGGCGTCGAGATACGGGAAACCCTATTTATTATAATGAAATTCTTGCGTTTAAACTGTAAATATAGTTTTTGTTTCAAACAGGAACATATCAAGAACGCCCTCCATATAAATGACGATGCAGCGTATATTTTATATAAAATTTGTTATTTTAATGCATTTTATGTTCGGTTTTACTGTTATATGAAGACATATTATAAATAAAATAAACATATTTGGTGGCCCTGAAAAGGGCCATTTTCTGTTTTCTGTAAAAATGTTATGTGAATCTGACCCAGTGTGCATCACGTTCAAGCGAGCGCGAGGTGACGCGGAAATGAGCGACGCGCTGATTGGCTGACGCACGCTGGGTCTAACGTATTAAATTGAATAAAAAGGCTGGACTCGAAAAGCAAAAGTAGTCTCTTCGTGTTTCTTCTACCTCGCTTGTCGGTCCAACATCGAGTTTTTTAAACAGTGTTTTTATTTCTTCAAACCTTCTCACCAACCTGCTCCTGGTATCAAAGCCAGCCAAGTGAAATTTGGCGAATCAACCCATGCAATTACAGTCTTTGTCCTATACCAGACAGTTTTGCAAGAGGTAAAAATAAAAAATAAAATGGCAACTATAAAAAAAAACAGATGTATATCGAAGAAGGCCTGTAGGATGATCCAGGAGAAAATTGAGACTCTGCGAAGAATGGTGGAAATACAGTGGCCCTAAGAAATCCACAGAGTACTGTTCAAGTGAAAGTCCTCCGACTCCATTAGAATGAAAGTATGAAAAGAAGTAGAATAGGTATCATTATGAACAAAATTTTGATTCAACGAAGTCTTCGATATCAGACAATTCACTTAAGATATGACGCGCGTTCATTTAAAATCGCAATCTGTATGATGCTTCAACCACGTGTCCATTTAAATAAACAGGTAATAAAAATTGGATATAATAAAATGAAGATATTAACTGACTAAAAAAATACGTAAAAATACTTTATAAAGATCAAAACATAATAATCTAAATGCTTGTGCGTGAACGTGCGGTGTTCATTTATCTGAAAACACTCCAAGTCGTAAAAAATGTTTCATTTAAGTGGAACGTGTATAAGAATAAAAATATCTTTCTCGACCTTGTTTAAACAAGATGCCAACGATGTTTAATTAATTAAATAAAAATAAAAATTACGATTCAAAATTTGCAGCTCATTTATTAAACGAAAACCGTGTCCTGCTCGGTAATAACACGCCAACATCTTTACTTTACACCTTTTTTAGAAGCCAAATGCTTTAGAATGAATTTACTTGAACAACTTGAAATCATTAAACGCGCAAAAGATCCAAATATAATGCTATTAAATAGTAAACAAAAAATGATCTTCTCTCCACTTCTTAATATGTCTAACTCCTGTGTGTCGGTGATGTAACGCAGGTCTACCTGTCATACAAAATATGAAATGTCTACCTTATTTACGAAAACTAACACGTCACATTTTTTGTAATCATCGAATAGACATTTTCACACCAAAATTACTAAATTAAACTGTTAGGAATGTACGGATTTTTTAATTAAAAAATATTTATTCATTACTCTCGTATTTTCGGCCAGTGTGCAAGAGAGAGCAGAATATTGCATATATAGGCATTATGCATATATATGCAATATTCTGCATATATATGCATATTCTGCAATGTATATGCATAATATTGCATATACATTGCAGAATAGGCAATACATCGCAGTTAAATCGAGCAAGAAAGAGCACGACAATACCATACATTTCATGTAGGACAGAGATAGCGGTTGCTTGGGTTTCGGCGAAAGCAAAACAATATAGAAAGAGTACGGTAGAGTCGGGTAACATGTGTTAGACAAAGACGGAGTGCAGGCGACTGAAGCGAGCTGGCGACCGCTTCGTTGTATTCAGTTGCCAATGAAACATCGGCGGAAGCGCACGCAAATTCGATTTGCCATACTTTTATAATAATTTACTAAAATAATGCAAATATGTATGTTTACCTTACATAATTATAAAGGAACCTTTTAAAAGTCTTATCTGTATCGTATTTATGTATATTTTATCACATATTAAAAACTATGCCGATTTTTAATCAGGTAA
Source organism: Agrypnia vestita (assembly GCA_016648135.1). Taxonomy (NCBI): domain Eukaryota; kingdom Metazoa; phylum Arthropoda; class Insecta; order Trichoptera; family Phryganeidae; genus Agrypnia; species Agrypnia vestita. The sequence goes on along the minus strand of JADDOH010000288.1, from coordinate 38 downwards.
CGCTGTGTTACTCCACCGTCCCCAAAGTTATTTTTAGC
>JADDOH010000287.1:0-20713 GCA_016648135.1 Agrypnia vestita | reverse complement strand
AAAATTGTTGTAGCTAACATGAGATGCACATATGCACAGCCTTCTGCGCTTGAAGTCACTCTGTGTCCGATCCACCAAGTGTGGAAGAAGATCACGTAGTGAACTGTATTAAAAAAGCTATTATTGCGTGGCGCAACTCAACAGGATAGGTATTGGTTATGGTATGGGTTAAACTGGTATAAAAGAGAGTCTGACTTAACAGGATGTCATCGAGCCGAATGCTACTATAGCACTCTCCTTGACTTCGAAGAAACGATCGTTTCCGACGCTTCGCTGTAGCTTCTTTAATTTGGGTTGATTTCATCGGCACGCAAGGCGTGGCAGCGAAAAACATATTAGACCCACAATTAGAAGTTTTATAAGAACAAGAAGAATTTTATCGATTGTTGCGCGGTATGATCGATAATCCTGAAATTATGCAGAGCATTGGTTTGCATGTTCCTAATAATTACAATAGACATCGTCAGCATAGATTGTTTCACATTCCAATATACAGGACCAACCTGCCGATGGTTATGCCTGTTGGAAAGGCCACAGCTATGCTGAACAAAATCGCTTTGGGTATTGATATATTCCATGTGTCTGAGGGGGTTTTCCGAAGCGGGATTCTCCTACACGTTTGACCAGATTTTATGTTATTTTTAATTTATTAAATATTTTTATTTTGATATATACTTCCATAATATGTATGCCTTGAATACTTAGTTTATAATGTACATATTATTAAATAAATTGAATTGAATTGAATAGTAGTAGTTTTGTAAAGCACCGGGCCACGTTTCGTAATGCACAGACCTGCCTCAATGCTCGAACCATAATAACCACTATTAAAACTGTTAGTCTGGTTTGGTTCTGGGATGCTGCAAGATTAGTAGGCGGGTCGCAGGTGGTGCCAGTAGTTCATGCTCTTTGTAGTGTCTCGTAGATATAAGCCCAAGCCAGAAGGATGGGTAAAGGTAAAATAGAAGAAGTAGATTTTTTTTAATATAATAGATTTCGAAACGAGTGTATTCTGGCATAAACAGGTCCAGTGTACGAGAACTTATCATATATGTAAGAAAATGATTTATAATAATGCAACACGATTCCGGTGTTGTGCATACTTGACTCAATTCCGTGTCGCAATAATGCCTTATTGTCAAATTAACTTAGGTAGGTGGGTTAAGCAGTTTTGTGATATGATAATTCTATTGGGTCGAGTAGGTCAATAGATTAGGGATATGATACCACAAATAAAGATTATGCACTGTCCACAATCTTTGCAATTGCATCAGAGGAGGTATATTATATAAGAACTGGAACTCATCGAACTCCACAACTAGCTGACTACCGGCCCTCGCCCCGCTCTCGTCTCGAGATCTCCCACCCTCGAGTTCTCAGTCTTACGTCATTATTTTACTTATGCAGCTTCACTTATCCCCGGGAAGAATTAAACATCTACACACAACCGTAACTCTACTTCAAATTCATTTAACTTTGAAGTATTTTCTTAATATACAAATACATTTTCTATTATTAATTTTAATTAAACAACTTGTATTAACCTCTAGTTACTCTACTTCTACCGGTTTCGATACCACTGTATCTTCATCAGGACGGACGCAAACTACCTATCTATTACTTACTCTAGCAAACAAATCAATTTTGGAAAGGAACCCGTAGTGAAGTTGTTTATACAAAATTAATAATTATATCCAACCATAAATTTAACCCCAAAAACATAAAAAATATTTTTTATTATCAATATTATTCTAACAATAAAAATAATTTAACAACATATGGATAAAACAACAACATAATACATACAATTTCATAGAAAACATTACTAATTTCTTATTGTATTATATACCTTACATGTGTGATAAATATATCCTACTTATTTAGTTATCTTAATATTTGTGTAGACAATGAAATGAAAAAATTTAGAAAAATTAAAAAAAATAATAGTATTCATTTATTCCCTTATACGAGTATGCAAGAATTTGATTGTCTTTGTAATAATTTATTATAGTTTTTAATGCATTTTGTAAATTAAGAGTAAGAGAAATGGACCACTCTTTATGGTCGTTATGTACTGTTACATAATTTGGTGAGGGCTCTTTCAAATTATTCCTCTCTAGAACGGTATGATAGAAATCATTTCATAAAAAACGAGCACGCGTCTTACCAGTATCGCTGTACGGTATAGAATATTGCATTCTCAGAGCAAGTGAATCGATGCCTTTGAAATGTGTTAGAATTGTAAGGATTCCGTGGATATCCAGGTGCACGAATCTGTCGTAATGGAGTTTGGAGTGAAAACGGATTACGAACCTATATCCCTTCGATACCTGTGGTCCATGAAAAATTGGAAGGCAAACAAAAGACAGAAAGTCTTTGAAAAGGTAACTATAAAAAAAGGATTTATGAAGCACCACTGCGTGTTGTCCGGAAAATTCTACGAACGATAATATATTATTTCTATAAAATAAAAAAATAAAAGTATAATGTAGGTATATGTCTCAAAGAATACGCTCATATGCATTTTTTAAATTTTTATTGAATTGCCGAGGAATCGGCGTTTTTTACACATATAAATATTTTTTTTATCACAAATTGCGGTAGTAAAATACAACTCGCATATGAAACAAGGTATGCAAAGTAAATATATATACAACTTCTAAAAATTTGATGGATTTGATAGTCTATCGTCATCGAAATTGTGAATGATACATTGTGTAAAGTGATCAATTAAGCCAGCCATTTGTTGTATGCCCTATAAATACCCTTAATACACAGCTTCATCTCTACGAGACATTCATAATATATTTTGATTAACTTCTATCTCTTTATTTTCCTGTATTACCACTGTGCATCTATGCATTACTTGTTACAAAAGAGTTCGGATGTTATAGGCGGGACGTTTTCATATTCGAATACTTCATGCATTATTAAGCACCAACACAATAAATCTTCTATAAGTTCACCCAATCTCAAATTTCAGCAACAAAAATATAAATTCTTCTTTTGTTGGTCCCTTATTGCTTCATGTATTGAGGAACGCAACCCACTTATTGCATTGCTTGCTTATTAATTTCCTTCTGTTTTGGCATCGCATGGTCCAAAGATCCGGTGTGAGCCTGCGGCTTTCTCAAAGTTCAAAAATGTCATAGATACCTCCTCGAGGCCCACTACATATTTTCTTTTGCCCTAGTATTTCGTCCTCAGATTACAGATTCCCAACATGAAAACTATTTTATACACATCATAACACACCTATTAAATTGTGTTACCGAGTAATAATTCAACAAATGCATGTTTAATAAATTGTTCATTAGATTTAAATGGATTGGACTAAATTTTAATTTTTTTGCGTTTAATTTATAGAAAAGAATTCGTTTTTTGATTCATTTAGCTTATTAAGTTGTAAACGATGTTAAAACTGTTGAAAAGTATACAAAAACAAATATACATATTTAAATAATATAAACATTGTTCCCTATACGCGAGTTTAATAATATTTTTTTCACTACTTAAGTCTTGAGAAAAACATAATCTCTAATTAACAGGTGAAGAATCAAATTGATTACTTTAAATGTAGAATTTTCACATTAATTCTTTTATTAATACTGATAATTTTAACATAGGTTAGGTTTAGTTAGTACTAAATAATGAACCGAAGTTTCTGGTGTAAGAGTAGTTGTAACAGGAATATTGAGAGAAGAGGAGAAGAGTTAGCGAAGGTAATATTGTTGAATACCTGAGTTCAAATTTATTTAAATATGCAATATTTCACCATTATTCATTTTATTAATGAAAATAATGAGTATTATCTATGATTTGGTTAACATTATTTAATGATCGTCATGAATAATCTCTACGATGAAAACGGAAAATCCATAAATAATATAAAAAAACATATTACTTTAAAAACTGTGTCCTTTAAAATTTATGTAGAATGCATAAATTTAAACATTTCGAAATTTTCGTGATTAACTTTGTGGAAGTTCATTGTAAATAATTATGAATAGAATACAACGTTGTTTACTTCACACAATAACAGTTTAATTAAACAAATTAATTAAAACGTTTTCGATGCTTACTGAATCATCTTCAGTAATATACTATATTACTGAAGATGATGCAGTAAGCATCGAAAACGTTTTAATTAATTTGTTTAATTAAACTGTTATTGTGTGAAGTAAACAACGTTGTATTCTATTCATAATTATTTACAATGAACTTCCACAAAGTTAATCACGAAAATTTCGAAATGTTTAAATTTATGCATTCTACATAAATTTTAAAGGACACAGTTTTTAAAGTAATATGTTTTTTTATATTATTTATGGATTTTCCGTTTTCATCGTAGAGATTATTCATGACGATCATTAAATAATGTTAACCAAATCATAGATAATACTCATTATTTTCATTAATAAAATGAATAATGGTGAAATATTGCATATTTAAATAAATTTGAACTCAGGTATTCAACAATATTACCTTCGCTAACTCTTCTCCTCTTCTCTCAATATTCCTGTTACAACTACTCTTACACCAGAAACTTCGGTTCATTATTTAGTACTAACTAAACCTAACCTATGTTAAAATTATCAGTATTAATAAAAGAATTAATGTGAAAATTCTACATTTAAAGTAATCAATTTGATTCTTCACCTGTTAATTAGAGATTATGTTTTTCTCAAGACTTAAGTAGTGAAAAAAATATTATTAAACTCGCGTATAGGGAACAATGTTTATATTATTTAAATATGTATATTTGTTTTTGTATACTTTTCAACAGTTTTAACATCGTTTACAACTTAATAATCTAAATGAATCAAAAAACGAATTCTTTTCTATAAATTAAACGCAAAAAAATTAAAATTTAGTCCAATCCATTTAAATCTAATGAACAATTTATTAAACATGCATTTGTTGAATTATTACTCGGTAACACAATTTAATAGGTGTGTTATGATGTGTATAAAATAGTTTTCATGTTGGGAATCTGTAATCTGAGGACGAAATACTAGGGCAAAAGAAAATATGTAGTGGGCCTCGAGGAGGTATCTATGACATTTTTGAACTTTGAGAAAGCCGCAGGCTCACACCGGATCTTTGGACCATGCGATGCCAAAACAGAAGGAAATTAATAAGCAAGCAATGCAATAAGTGGGTTGCGTTCCTCAATACATGAAGCAATAAGGGACCAACAAAAGAAGAATTTATATTTTTGTTGCTGAAATTTGAGATTGGGTGAACTTATAGAAGATTTATTGTGTTGGTGCTTAATAATGCATGAAGTATTCGAATATGAAAACGTCCCGCCTATAACATCCGAACTCTTTTGTAACAAGTAATGCATAGATGCACAGTGGTAATACAGGAAAATAAAGAGATAGAAGTTAATCAAAATATATTATGAATGTCTCGTAGAGATGAAGCTGTGTATTAAGGGTATTTATAGGGCATACAACAAATGGCTGGCTTAATTGATCACTTTACACAATGTATCATTCACAATTTCGATGACGATAGACTATCAAATCCATCAAATTTTTAGAAGTTGTATATATATTTACTTTGCATACCTTGTTTCATATGCGAGTTGTATTTTACTACCGCAATTTGTGATAAAAAAAATATTTATATGTGTAAAAAACGCCGATTCCTCGGCAATTCAATAAAAATTTAAAAAATGCATATGAGCGTATTCTTTGAGACATATACCTACATTATACTTTTATTTTTTTATTTTATAGAAATAATATATTATCGTTCGTAGAATTTTCCGGACAACACGCAGTGGTGCTTCATAAATCCTTTTTTTATAGTTACCTTTTCAAAGACTTTCTGTCTTTTGTTTGCCTTCCAATTTTTCATGGACCACAGGTATCGAAGGGATATAGGTTCGTAATCCGTTTTCACTCCAAACTCCTTTACGACAGATTCGTGCACCTGGATATCCACGGAATCCTTACAATTCTAACACATTTCAAAGGCATCGATTCACTTGCTCTGAGAATGCAATATTCTATACCGTACAGCGATACTGGTAAGACGCGTGCTCGTTTTTTATGAAATGATTTCTATCATACCGTTCTAGAGAGGAATAATTTGAAAGAGCCCTCACCAAATTATGTAACAGTACATAACGACCATAAAGAGTGGTCCATTTCTCTTACTCTTAATTTACAAAATGCATTAAAAACTATAATAAATTATTACAAAGACAATCAAATTCTTGCATACTCGTATAAGGGAATAAATGAATACTATTATTTTTTTTAATTTTTCTAAATTTTTTCATTTCATTGTCTACACAAATATTAAGATAACTAAATAAGTAGGATATATTTATCACACATGTAAGGTATATAATACAATAAGAAATTAGTAATGTTTTCTATGAAATTGTATGTATTATGTTGTTGTTTTATCCATATGTTGTTAAATTATTTTTATTGTTAGAATAATATTGATAATAAAAAATATTTTTTATGTTTTTGGCGTTAAATTTATGGTTGGATATAATTATTAATTTTGTATAAACAACTTCACTACGGGTTCCTTTCCAAAATTGATTTGTTTGCTAGAGTAAGTAATAGATAGGTAGTTTGCGTCCGTCCTGATGAAGATACAGTGGTATCGAAACCGGTAGAAGTAGAGTAACTAGAGGTTAATACAAGTTGTTTAATTAAAATTAATAATAGAAAATGTATTTGTATATTAAGAAAATACTTCAAAGTTAAATGAATTTGAAGTAGAGTTACGGTTGTGTGTAGATGTTTAATTCTTCCCGGGGATAAGTGAAGCTGCATAAGTAAAATAATGACGTAAGACTGAGAACTCGAGGGTGGGAGATCTCGAGACGAGAGCGGGGCGAGGGCCGGTAGTCAGCTAGTTGTGGAGTTCGATGAGTTCCAGTTCTTATATAATATACCTCCTCTGATGCAATTGCAAAGATTGTGGACAGTGCATAATCTTTATTTGTGGTATCATATCCCTAATCTATTGACCTACTCGACCCAATAGAATTATCATATCACAAAACTGCTTAACCCACCTACCTAAGTTAATTTGACAATAAGGCATTATTGCGACACGGAATTGAGTCAAGTATGCACAACACCGGAATCGTGTTGCATTATTATAAATCATTTTCTTACATATATGATAAGTTCTCGTACACTGGACCTGTTTATGCCAGAATACACTCGTTTCGAAATCTATTATATTAAAAAAAATCTACTTCTTCTATTTTACCTTTACCCATCCTTCTGGCTTGGGCTTATATCTACGAGACACTACAAAGAGCATGAACTACTGGCACCACCTGCGACCCGCCTACTAATCTTGCAGCATCCCAGAACCAAACCAGACTAACAGTTTTAATAGTGGTTATTATGGTTCGAGCATTGAGGCAGGTCTGTGCATTACGAAACGTGGCCCGGTGCTTTACAAAACTACTACTATTCAATTCAATTCAATTTATTTAATAATATGTACATTATAAACTAAGTATTCAAGGCATACATATTATGGAAGTATATATCAAAATAAAAATATTTAATAAATTAAAAATAACATAAAATCTGGTCAAACGTGTAGGAGAATCCCGCTTCGGAAAACCCCCTCAGACACATGGAATATATCAATACCCAAAGCGATTTTGTTCAGCATAGCTGTGGCCTTTCCAACAGGCATAACCATCGGCAGGTTGGTCCTGTATATTGGAATGTGAAACAATCTATGCTGACGATGTCTATTGTAATTATTAGGAACATGCAAACCAATGCTCTGCATAATTTCAGGATTATCGATCATACCGCGCAACAATCGATAAAATTCTTCTTGTTCTTATAAAACTTCTAATTGTGGGTCTAATATGTTTTTCGCTGCCACGCCTTGCGTGCCGATGAAATCAACCCAAATTAAAGAAGCTACAGCGAAGCGTCGGAAACGATCGTTTCTTCGAAGTCAAGGAGAGTGCTATAGTAGCATTCGGCTCGATGACATCCTGTTAAGTCAGACTCTCTTTTATACCAGTTTAACCCATACCATAACCAATACCTATCCTGTTGAGTTGCGCCACGCAATAATAGCTTTTTTAATACAGTTCACTACGTGATCTTCTTCCACACTTGGTGGATCGGACACAGAGTGACTTCAAGCGCAGAAGGCTGTGCATATGTGCATCTCATGTTAGCTACAACAATTTTAGATGTCACAGCCATGGGCGCAGCATGTGTGAAGTTAGAGTTCCTCTGTGATGTCTTGCCAAACTCAACACTGTTCATGTTTTATAACGGTTTAGTAATTTTGAATGGTGTAGTCCAGTTTTCACATTTTTTTAATAAATTGGGTGAATTCAAGTAAGTATTTTCTTTCACCTCATTACTGTCTGTCTCAATTCCTCGCATTCTTTACCTATTGTTATACCAAGATGAATATTTTATCATATTAAATTTACCGAATGATGTAACTAAGTATTGAGAAAGCGCATTTTAAATAAACTGATTAAAACCTACCTCGAAACAAAGAATGCTATTCTCAGAATGTTATCTGAATAAATAAACGATATTTTTAGTGTAGGAAATTACTTATACCTACTTGTAAATACATAGTCGTTATACAAAACCTTAAAAAAAATCGTAATATTTTGCTGACAAATTGCAATGCACAATTTTAATTAATTTAACTATTGGAGAGTAACTTATTGAGTCATTTAACTCAAAACCAATTTGAATGTCCAAAGGTTTCTTTTAATTTCTTAAACATAGAAAATTAAATAGTTCAATCCAGAAGCATTGGATTTTTTTTAAGAATTTATAATTATTCGTGGTGATGTCAAGAAATATTATTATACTTAATAACAACTTTTTTAAATAAATAGAAAAAAAAAGAAAATGATTCAAGGATTTGAAAACAGATGTTTCAGGGGAATATTAATAATCACAGAAATGTTAAATTACAAATAACTGAAGTTGTTCTTGAACTGTTAAAGTCTAAGTTCGTCTGGAGTTTGGCATAGAAATAAATCGATCGATAATCAAAGTACTGGTTGTAGATGTGCAAATGCATGAAAATAAACTTCAGAATAGCAGAATACGGCTAAATTTCAGCTTCAATTCATTTAGCTGCAACATCAATTATTAGTAGTTAACTATGAATCATCAAAAATGACGGAACATTGATTCGCGTTTTTGCTAAGCCCTCATTTATATTTATAGTATTTGACGGTCAACGGAGAGGTAGCGGTAGCAACATGCGTTAAGTGGCTGGTTTGAGTTTGCTGGCCCGGATTTCAAGCCCCATTTGCGTCCGTTTAATTTGTTTTTTAGCCGTAAATTCGAATGAAATTACAGACTTTGTACAAAGTTACGGATAGACAGACAGACAGACGGATGGACAGACCGCTAGATGCTTCATGATAGAAAAATTGATAAGGATATTACTCACAGAACTACGGTAGGTTAAATGAGGTGAAGACAACTCAGAGGCGTAATGTGCGACAGGAGAACGCCTCTTAAAATTGTGATGAATCACCTGTTTCTATAGATTTTTTTTTTTATTATATTATTTTTATTTTGAACTCTAAGATGATTTAAATGCTACGCGGGGAAAAATTGAGCTAAACTGGCCGTAGTATTGGAGCTACAAAAATTTGGGAATGATGAAACGCTAGTATTGGGAGGGAGTTAGTAGCGATTGATCGGATATAGGTTACGGGCAGTTACTATTCAATTTTTATAAATCATATTGATCTTGTGGTAAAGCCGTGTTTGGTACAAATGGTTGACGATCGATGCGGTCCGAGCGGTCCGCATGTGCTTCACATAAAAAAGCTGAACATGGTTTTCAGAGATTTGGGGCGCGATTATTGCGTTTAGAGCCGTTAAAAAACCGATTAACGTCTACTCTAAGGTGACGATGATATTGACAGTTCCACGAGGTTTCTGAATTATAGACTTTTTTGCTGTGGTTTTGAAACCGCTTAAACGTCATTAATCGCCTTCTTAAGTGGATTGCCGCGCGAGAGAGATAGCAGAATATGAGCAAAGGCAAGGAAGGCAGGTCCTAATCGGGGGATCGCGAGAGGAAAACGCCCCATAAATAATTTATAGGAATTGGCCGTGGAGCACGGATTAAACGTGTACGTTGTACCAGAGGGGTGACCTTAACTGAGCGGATAATGATTTATTTTCGTTTCGCGGGAATCGGATAACGTAGGCAGATAGAAAAGTTAACTATAATTCTATTATATTTATCTGTAGACTAACGCTCTTCAGGCTTTTACAACAGATAGGTAATTGTGCAATGACGGTATATACAGTTAGGAAAGAGATAACGATAACGTGTAAGCATATTAATGGCACGACAAGAAAATAATATACTCGAATATAGATACAATATATTAACTATGTAATCACTACAAACCTGTCCGACGTTAGCGTAGTTTCAACAGGACGGGTAACGTGTATACGATTGGCTATTCTAGCTCAGATTTCGCCGGGTTTGGTAGTAATAACCACAAAACATAATTGGAACAAGTGTATCTAGATAAGAATATTGTAAATAAAATAATATGAATTTGCGGCCCATATACACATGAAATAAAAGGATAAAGCGTATGGGGATCTTATAGATGGATGGATAAATGAAACAAATATATATAGGAGTAAATGCAAGTAAAAAGCAAGCATATAAGTACCAAAAACATAGGAGAACATAGTGTGATAGAAATTCGAAGACGGGAGGAACAATAATGTGAAGTGGAACGGATATAGCAAGAGCATGTAATAATGATAAACGTACAAATACAGACAACTACTTGAGACCGATTCGACAGATACTAGCAATCTTTCAACACACCTCTAAGAACATGGTGAGCGGTATATAGTTATCAGCGGAGGCGTCCAGTGCCTTGGCAATAAATGAGCACTGAATTAATCCGACGCCTTGCCTGCGGCACTGGAGGTTTATTTACTTATTTGTTTTATTTGTTTTCATTTATTGGGTTTCTTACAGCCATATAATTAATCAATCTTTGAAGAAAAGACAATAATTGATGCACAGAGTTTTGGGCCAATTACGCGAAAACACATACATACAATCGATAAAAGAATAATAAAAACATGTCCAATAGTGGGTTGTGTGAGTGTGTATCTGTGTGTTTATTTATTTGTTTATTTATTTTGTTTTGGGAAAAAAATTAAAAGCAAAACGATCTTAAAAATCTTCCACTGAATTTAAAAATTTAATTTAACTTACATTAATAGTTTATTGTGTTATAGCGAATAGTACTCTTCCAGTATTATATTGTTCGAGAATATTCACTGTCTATGTAACATAGTTATTTTGTGGATCAATCTTACTGCCAATAAAAATAATAATAAATGGTTACAAATTATGTTTAAATTCCGCAACGGAGGGAGCTAATACGTCCCTGTGCGCGGAGAGTCGCGGCCAAAAGACAGGATTCATTGGATGATTCACGAGAAAAGATCGCCCAAAATTAATTTAAAATTAGGTATAGTACCTTTGGATGATTGTTATATCTAGGTATGCAGTGTGCACGTGGTGAATATATGGAAATTGATCCCATGATATAGCGGCCAAGAAACGTTAAATTTCCGATAAAGACGAGTGGAAATACGAGGGAACGGGGCATAATAATGGTAGATAATGAAGAAACATCAACTATGATTAGGGGAGTACCCGATAGATTGTGGTTACGGTTGATCAAACGACAATATGGACTGAACTTAGAAATTAAATATTAAAAATTAATTATCGCGCTTGTGAAGCGAGTTCAATTCGTCCGAAGCCACTGAGTCCGTCCCAAATAGGCACAGGGATGGAGACAGAGACGGCAACAGGAGGTGGGATCAACTGACATATCCGAGTGGAGATATGGTTTTTTTTTGCCAAATTGAATCTTAGGAACAAAGATTTAGGTTTCAAGGAAAGTAGGATATTGAAAATCCTGGAAACACACGACTTAGGACCTTTGGCTGCTAGGGGGGGTTTAAAATGTCAAGACACAGCAGAAATCAGGCAGTTGGTGACGGTCTACGAGAGCGCAAAATCTGCGTCGGTTGTTTTTTGAGTGATAATTACCGTGAGTGATAATTACCGTCGACTTAGAGTGTCTCAGTGGGTGAAAATTATAGTTTAATTTCTAGTGAAAATTGTGTACGGGTAAATATACTCTTCGACATTGTTGGTTGCTCACGTTAAAAGAAAAGGGGGGTACGGGTTTGATTTTATTTTATAAAGGGTAATTAATTTGGCATATTAGAACTTCGGAAATTACTGCGCTTTATTAAGTTGATTAGTCCGGCATATATAGAACTGATATTTGCAGATCTCCGGAAACTAGCTGTGCGTTATAAAGATACCTATTTTATGCTAAACACGCGGGAAATTGTTAATAAATCTTGTAAAAATACCTATCTTATGCTAAATACGCGAGGTCCTGTTAAAAGAGTTTTAACTCAGAGTACGGGATTGATTTTATTTTATAAAGGTAATTAATCTGGCATATCGGAACTTCGGAAATCACTATGTTCTATAAAGTTAATTATTTTTGTCGTCTTACTAGGTTCACAGAATAATATTCGCAGAATTTCAGGAAACGGTAGAGTTCAAATTTAGTTAAATTCTCGTTTTACTAAGTATAGTATTGGCGGATCTCTGGAAACTAGCTGTGCGTTATAAAGATACCTATTTTATGCTAAACACGCGGGAAATTGTTAAAAGATAAAAGGGTTGTTACTAACAGATTCGATTTTAAATAAGTCTTATAAAATTACCTATTTTTTGCTAAAATTTAATTAATTTAAATTGGTCACATTTTAATTTTTACATTTGTAAGGCATATAATATTTCGTTATATGAAATGTTTCGATTAGACCGGGTTTATTTTAGTTATCGAAAGAATATTTAGTTTATTTTAATAATTTCTCTTGTTTATGTTTAATAGTAAGAGTCCGTTAAAATTATAGCGAATAAATTCTGGGATTAAAATACGTTTAGTGAAAAATATATAGCTGATCTCGCGGGGTATCAGGTTCAGCCCATAATAATCTAGATTTTCATTTCGTTTAAAATTATATAGAGTAATTCCGTGAGAATCGGGGTCTATTTACAATTTTACAGATGTATGAAATTTCATTATTCTAAAAAAATTATATAGAATAGTCTCGTGGGGGCCGGGGTTTATTTACGGTATACAGAAGTACAAGTTTCACTATTTTATAAAGTATATAAAATTGCTTCCGTTCGGCCCGGGTTATCTTATATTATATAGGAAAACATAGGTCCCGCGCTATTAAAACATATAAAACCGTTTCATGTGGCCGGGATTATTACGCGCGTTGGGGAAAGTCTATAAGGTAAAAATATGTTTAATTTGATTCTGGTTATTTTATATTTTATGAAAGATATTTGCCTCGCGGACTTAAACTATGAAAAAATGTTTCAATTAGTTCTGGTTATACTTTAGGAGTGATGTAAACTTCGCGATTGTATAATTTGGGGTACTTCGTATTGTACGAAAACGTAAATCTCGCGTATAAAAACGTGTATAAAAAAAACGTATATCATGTATTCAAACATATAAAAACTTCTAGTACATTGTTTCGTTAGACCGGGGTTGTATTATACTTATAAAGATGTTATAGGGCCTCGTTATATTGAAAATATATAAAAACCGCCTGGGGCCGGGTCTTCTTATTTATAAACTATATAAGATTTCGTTACATTTAGTTATATAAAATGCTATCGTTCGGGAATTCGCGTTTCATTTTAAGCATATATAAATATAGGGTCCCGTTTTTGAGCAATGTTAGTGTTTCGTTTAGAATTCGCGCCTTCATTTAATAAATATGAAACATGTAGATTTCAATTAGAACTATTTTAAAATGATTCGTTTAGAAATTCGCGTCTTGTATTATAAATGTGAAAATTATAGTATTCGTTTTGAGCTAAAACGTGTGAACATAGAAACACTACAGCTTTGACCGCTATTTGTTTACTATGCCTAGGACATTCTTGCGGTGTATTAGGCTTGATGATAAAATTTAAACTCTTACTCTGTTTAAAATATACGTAGTGTCTCCGCCTAGATTGGCTTCACGATATACCTTATGAAATTTGTAAGTTCCGTTGTCCTAAAATTATATAAAATTACCTTCGTTTAGATCGGGTTATATCATATTCCTCGTGGAACGCGTAAACCTCGTTGTCCTGAAACTAAATAAGGATGTTTCATCTAGACCGGGTTCATTTTACATTTTAGGAAGAATATAAGTCCCGCGTCTTTCACTACATAAAATGGATTTGGTAAGATTGGGGTTGTTTATACTTGTAGAAATTACAGAATCCCGTTATTCCTAAACTATATTAAAATGATAAATTATATTAAAATGATTTAAACTATATTAAAATTTGCCGGAGAGTGGATATCAAATATTCGAGATGATAATAAAATTATTTATTTATTTTTTTTTATTTATTTGTTTACGCCCATTAGGCTTTTACATAAAGAGTATAAAATAAATTTCAAAAGCACATACATTAAAAGTTTCAGGAATAGCACCAAATCATGAGTATAAAAATTAAAAATGTAGAGTAGGTAACGAGCAGCAATGCGTATAGGCTTTTACATGAAAAAATATATCATAAAATTAAAAGAACATACATTAAACAATATAAATTACAAGTAGCAAATTATTAAAAGTACCGGAATAGCACCGAAACATGAGTACAGAAATTAAAAATATAAAGTACAAAGCGGCAATGTGTACGAAAAATATATATTACCCACCATTACATATTAACAGCTGAAGTCAGTAACGAAGCAGTATTGCCTCTTTAAGTGTAAACTTTACTTTCTCCAGACTGTCGACACATGTCTAACCCCATTATGTTTAAACTATGTATATATACTTTTTTTACATTTATACCCTTTATTTTTCTTTTACATTTAATCGTTTGTTGTATTTTAATTATGTATAAACCTGCTACTTTACACTTTTTGCATATATACTTTTTTTTACATATATTTCTAACCTCATTATGTTTAAACTATGTATATATATACCTTTTTACATTTATACCCTTTATTTTTCTTTTACATTTAATCGTTTGTTGTATTTTAATTATGTACAAGCCTGCTACTTTACACCTTTTGCATATATACTTTTTTTTTACATACATGTCTAACCCCATTATGTTTAAACTATGTATATATACTTTTTTACATTTATACCCTTTATTTTTCTTTTACATTTAATCGTTTGTTGTATTTTAATTATGTATAAACCTGCTACTTTACACTTTTGCATATATACTTTTTTTACATATATTTCTAACCTCATTATGTTTAAACTATGTATATATATATACCTTTTTACATTTATACCCTTTATTTTTCTTTTACATTTAATCGTTTGTTGTATTTTAATTATGTATAAACCTGCTACTTTACACTTTTTTGCATATATACCTTTTTTACATACATGTCTAACCTCATTATTTTTAAACTATGTATATATGCTTTTTTACATTTATACCCTTTATTTTTCTTTTACATTTAATCGTTTGTTGTATTTTAATTATGTATAAACCTGTTGTAAAAGGCTATTAAGCCGTGTAATTAATTAATAATAATAATAATAATAATAATAATAATAATAATAATAATAATAATAATAATAATAATAATTAAGAATAAAACTAAATCGGCGGACCCTAAAAGTAATACGTATTGACCTTATAAAGATGTAGACTAGTGGGGTTTTATTATAGAAGCAATCAATCCTTTAACAACAACAAGTGGGCAAGTGGTTGCGTCATGGGTTTGTTAAAACTTATAAATGGATGGAATCCTAGATTCGAAGCTTAATCCCGGTATTTCGGATAAATATAAGAATATGTAACATCAGAAAATAACGGGTAACGGGTTTTATGAAAAATATCGGTGCGTATAATCATTAGAGTATGATCATTAGAATTGGAGTCTAGTCTCGATGACCCGGGAAGTACGGAAACGTAAGACGGAAATAAGGACTATGTTGCAGTATTATTAAGGTATATAAATACTTACGATTGTCGAGCTAGAGCCTAATTCCGGTATCTCGAGGAATATAAATTCAAGGAAAAGAAAATAATGTCTAGTTTCGGTTTGATTAAGGTATATACACCGTATATAAACCGTATAGTTGCCGAGGCTGGATACTAAGCCCCGCTAATGGCAGGATCAAAGGTTAGGTCGCGAACTATAGTTAATTAGGGGCCTGTGAATCGTGTGCGCGTGCAAGGCAAGTGTTCGCAATCCTTAGGTATAAAGTGAGGTACATAAAGTGAAACTACGATGCACTGGAATGGATATAATCGGCGGCAGATGGGTAAGTCATGTCATCCTCTTTCCGTTTTGAGATTATAACGATATATAAAGGTGGCGCACGATTAAGAAGAATGGTCTCGGGTTCGATACCCCAGACAGAGACGGAAGAAGCGCCGACAGTGAAAGCTAACCCCTGTACCGTAAACTTTAAATATTATTTTATCCACAGGTGTTTGGTTGCATGTTGGATCCGTACTGACCATAATAGGGGCGAATTAATTCGCCCAATAACCTTTCTCTGCATGTGTGTGAACTTCCAGGGATCGCGCGGCCCGTGTGCTCGACGCCGAATTTAATTATTCATTTCTATTTATTTATTTAATTGATGATTCATTAATACATTAGGTGTTTATTTGTCTATTCATATGCCGCGTCCCAGTTATATATAGTCAGGCGGCGTTTCGATAGCATCATCATCGGCCCGTGTGCTCGACGCCGAACTTAACTATTAATTTCTATTTATTTATTTAATTGATGATCCATTAATTAATTAGGTATTTATTTGTCTATTCATATGCCGCGTCCCAGTTATATATAGTCAGGCGGCGTTTCGATAGCATCATCATCGGCCCGTGTGCTCGACGCCGAACTTAATTATTCATCTCTATTTATTTATTTAATTGATGATTCATTAAATAATTAGGTATCTATTTGTCTATTCATATGCCGCGTCCCAGTTATATATAGTCAGGCGGCGTTTCGATAGCATCATCATCGGCCCGTGTGCTCGACGCCGAACTTAATTATTCATCTCTATTTAATTATTTAATTGATGATTCATTAATTAATTAGGTATTTATTTGTCTATTCATATGCCGCGTCCCAGTTATATATAGTCAGGCGGCGCTTCGATAGCATCATCATCATCACCATCACCAGCAGTGTCCCAGTTATATATTGTCAGGAGACGTTTCAATAGTACCATCATCATCATCTTCATTAGCGGTGTTCCAGTCATATATAGTCAGGAGGCGTTCCGATAGTACCATCACCATCATTAGCAGTGTCCCAGTTGTATATCGTCAGGAGACGTTTCAATAGTATCATCATCATCATCTTCATTAGCGGTGTTCCAGTCACATATCGTCAGGAGGTGTTTCAATAGTATTATCATCATCATCTTCATTAGCGGTGTTCCAGTCATATATAGTCAGGAGGCGTTCCGATAGTATCATCAACATCATTAGCAGTGTCCCAGTTGTATATCGTCAGGAGACGTTTCAATAGTATCATCATCATCATCTTCATTAGCGGTGTTCCAGTCATATATAGTCAGGAGGCGTTCCGATAGTATCATCACCATCATTAGCAGTGTCCCAGTTGTATATCGTCAGGAGACGTTTCAATAGTATCATCATCATCACCTTCATTAGCGGTGTTCCAGTCATATATAGTCAGGAGGCGTTCCGATAGTATCATCACCATCATTAGCAGTGTCCCAGTTGTATATCGTCAGGAGACGTTTCAATAGTATCATCATCATCATCTTCATTAGCGGTGTTCCAGTCACATATAGTCAGGAGGCGTTCTGATAGTATCATCATCATCACTAGCGGTGTTCCAGATATATATCGTCGGGAGGCGTTGCGATAGTATCATCATCATCATCGTCATCACTAGCGGTGGTTCAGCTTTATATCGTCAGGAGGCGTTTCGATAGTATCATCAACATCATCATCATTAGCAGTGTCCCAGTTATATATTGTCAGGAGACGTTTCAATAGCATCATCATCATCACCATCATTAGCAGCGTCCCAGTTGTATGTAGTCAGGAGGCGTTTCGATAGTATCATCATCAACATCATCGTTAGCAGCGTCCCAGTTGTATATAGTCAGGAGGCGTTGCGATAGTATCTTCATCAACATCATCGTTAGCAGTGTCCCAGTTACATATAGTCAGGAGGTGTTTCAATAGTATCATCATCATCATCATCACTAGCAGTGTCCCAGTTATATATAGTCAGCGGGCGTTTCGATAGCATCATCATCATCATCATCATCATTAGCGGTGTTTCAGCTATATATCGTCAGGAGTCGTTACGATAGTATCATCACCATCATTAGCGGTGTTTCGGCTATATATAGTCAGGAGACGTTACGATAGTATCATCATCATCATCATCACTAGCGGTGGTTCAGCTATATATCGTCAGGAGGCGTTTCGATAGCATCATCAACGTCATCATTAGCGGTGTCCCAGTTGTATATCGTCAGGAAACGTTACGATAGTATCATCATCATCATCATCATCATTAGCGGCGGTTCAGCTAAATGTCATCAGGTGACGTTTCGATAGTGACATCATCATCTTCATCAGTGATGGCAGGGTTCCAGTTACACATCAGTCGGAGATAATTAGGCAGATCCCATCATCATCGATGGCAGGATTCTAGCTGTACACCATTTGGAGAAAATACACCGACATCCCTGGCCAGGGGCTAGGCATATCCCTACTGTCCAGATCCACCTTTCCATCTACTAATACGAGGGGTCATGGCCTCGTGAAACCACATGGCAACCAACCATTACAAGTATTTATTTATGTATTGTATATGTAAGTATATGTATGTATATTATATTTTATTAGTATGTATCTATTCGTACGTAGTGTATGAGGGGGCTCTTCACGGGTGGCACAACACCCGTGCGGATGTCTTCCCTCGTCTGGAATGGATTGAACGTATTGATGCATACCAGATTATAATAAGTACTACCTGGGAGGGTGGTTGCAGTCACTGTAGTGTCGCGAATGGCCAATGGGCTGCAGTTGCTCACAGGCGAGGGTTGGGGAGCCTAGGAAACTCCCCCTCCCCACTCGCATATTTTTGGCTTGACAGGTGGCCCGGGACCATCTTTACAGTAGCTTCAGTATATATACCGTAGTTTAACTTAGTTTAACCTGGAGGAGTTGGAATTCGGGGGGCAAACTGGCTCTGAGCCCGGACGCCAGACACTGACGCGAGGGATGGTGCGGTACTTTGCACAGAAGAGGCCCAACATGAAAAGGCGCATCCAGGCTCAGGTCAACGTATCCGGAACTCGTGTCGGGAGAAGGAAGATGGGATCAGTCACCGATGAGCCTTTGGGTACGGAGGGGCCGAATTTAAAGCAACCACAGTTTCCGCGTACACATACATTTACACATTCCTTCTACAAACCCCTTATCCATTAGAACCCAACGTACCACTAGAATGAGACATAGGGCCAGATACAGGTAACGGAACTTAGGCCGGCTAGTAAATAAACGTAACAATGTAATAGATATAAAGATAATGCAGAGTAAATATAAAAGATCGTAAGGAATAAGCACAGCGAGATAACGGCGAGAGATAAAATTATTAATCAGCGAGGGCGTCGAAGACGGAATCATCCATAGGAACGGCTACGAAGGACTCGAGGGCTTTCAGGGGATCTATGTACTCTATATGTGCATGCGCATGTGATAACGGCACGTCACTAACCTTTCCAGGGGATGGCGGTCGATCCCATACAGGTAGGACAATGGGGGATCGAGCGGAGAGGGCGTGGGAGCAGAGGATCGCGCACTCTGGAAGCGCAGCTACACCAGATGCAGTGGTTTCAGTCCGTATGAATGATAGGTAAATAATATAGGGCCACGGAACATAGTATGTTTAGCAATTGCACCGTAGGGCTTAATTGACGTGCTAGGTAGTTTTGTTTGCGTTTTCCATGATCATTCACGAACTTCATACCCCAGTATTTAATTTAAGAAAAGCTTGCGTTAGGGTTACCACTAAACCAATTCATCCCCTATAGTTCGAAACAAAAAATTACACAACGTGAACGGGGGAGGTCTTGAATAAAGCGAGGGTGTTTGGAAATACTACGTTAAAAGCCGTAGAGCCTTCACCCGACGTAGATAGATAGCTTGTTTGCCTCTAACAAGGCGTAAACTCAGTTAGGAGTAGGATAGAGCTGAAAGGCGAAGAAGAGGAGCCATCACAAAATCAAATGACAAATATATAAAATACCCATTAGCCTAGCGTTTAATACGGGTCAAAATTCTGGGCGACCAGCATAAAACAGCTCAATAAATTGCATATGACAGAAATGCGCATGGTACGTTGGTCAACGGATATCACACTGCTAGACAAAGTTCGAAATTAGTACATAAGGTTTAAAATTACATCAATTAATGATCAAACTAAAGAAAAACATCTACGATGGTATGGTAACACCCAGCGATGCCCAAAATACCATATGGTGAAGCTTACCCTAAACCTGGCTACAATGAATGCAAACGTGGATGATTGCCTGCCAATTTTGATGGTGGTCAAAATAAACACAAAAGC
>JADDOH010000286.1:0-49283 GCA_016648135.1 Agrypnia vestita | reverse complement strand
CTATTGTTGCTGATATATATTGACTTTACAACCCTATATATGTAATCAAATAGTATGGCTTTAAGCTTTAACGGTTTTATTGATAAAGTCTTAAAATGGTTATCAATCTAAATAAACAAGAGTAGGTATCTATTAAATTGCAAACAAAGGCATATTTTGTTGAAATTTCTCACAAAAAACGATATATAATTCAGAATGCTTTAGTAAATAATTCAATAATAAAAATAATTTAAGAATTATGCTTAGTATTTAATAATTTTTTAAAATATTTATCGCAAATATTAAAAAAGATCATTAAGACTGGTTGGGTATTATTGATCAAGTGATTGAATAAATAATGTTTAAAAAAAATTACTACTCAATAATTATTGAATTATTTTAATTTTCTCTAAACTAAATTTTAAACACACACGTTCAGTTATTTTGTCACCACTATAATTTCGAGAGGAGCAGTCCCATCAAGTAGATTAATTAATTCATTAATCTAAAACCGGTGTTGTCAACCATTTCGGGTAAATGGGCTGCATCCCGGAAGGATTCAGTCCGTTATTGATGGAATATATGACAGTAGGAATGAAGTGTTATGGAACGTGATGTTATTCATCAGTATTTAACATAACTATTGGGTGTATTACAAAGTTTAGTTTTATGAAAATGAAATAATCATGTCGCACCACAAAATAACTACCATGCCAATTAATTAAAGTCCTTGAATTTTACCTATTATAATATTATAGCCATAGTAAATATTATTTTAAGAAGTATTTAAATATTAAAACATTATATAAGGTATAGGTGTAATAGAATATTTTATATTTTTGAGTACATAAATATCTGCACGTGCACGTACAATTGCTAATATACATTAAACAAGAGTACGGGGCGTAACAAATGCATTCAACATTACCAAAATAATATCACTTATTGTAAATCAGTCAACTCTCGCACTAGGGGAAGCTTAACCCCTAGCTCTGGAGGTTCTATCCTGGCTGCAATCCAGTGCACACTAAAGTTATGCAGCATGTGTCAATCAGACCATATAACAGTGTTTCTCAAGTACTGGTTCTGTTCATTTTATATTTTTTATGCCAAATCAGTAGTCCTATCAAGATATATGACTATTAATGTAACCAAAATTGTGGGTTATAAAAGCAAACGCAGCAATATCCAAAAAATTTTAATGCAGTAATCGAGGATTACTAAATAATAATGTACCTACTGAATATAAGATTATAAGGAAACCAGCCTATAATTTAACGGAAACATTATTTTGGAAGGGAAAAATGTATTATCTCTAGAATTTAGTACATTTTAAATAAGTAATCCTCGGTGACTGCATTCAAAACATTTTTTTAATTTTTTGGATATTGCTGCGTTCGCTTTTATACACCACAATTATTCTTATTATTAATTTTTAAATAGAAATTCGAAAACAGAATACGTGTCACTATACATACAATATTCTTACTACTTCTATACCTAAAAAACTCAATGTCTGTCTATTTGTCTGTCTGTCTGTTCTCTACACAAATCTACACCGTTTGTCCGATTCGATTCAAATTTTGCATACTTATGCTTTAAAACCCGGCGTTTTAAAACCCCTTTTTTCCACTTATTCTTTTACTTCCTTCCCATGATATATTTTCTATGCAAATCTGTACCGTTTGATCGATCGGACTCAAAATTTGAAAACATATTCTTTAGGACCCGGCGGGTAATATAAGTGAAATTTCCTCCCTCCGCTTTTAACCTTTCCCCTCTCCATCCCCTTTACCCTGATACATTTTCGATTCAAATCTATACCATTCGAATCAAACCTTTGTTTCCCCTCCACAAATTTATTTTCAACATAATCCTTTATCCGTGCAATGCCGGGTACGAACAGCTAGTTAATATATATATTTATAGTATATACCTATATAAATAAGGTAAAATATATTTTTTATACTGTATCTCTACAAGAAAAAATATATTGTATTTTTATTTATATTAAATTAAACATTATTCAATAAAAGATGGATTTGTAATAATACTTTATTTTTTTATTTCCTTTCTCTGTCACTCTTACCTATGTTATTAACATTCAAACATGTAATGAAGCGGTCGAAAATTTTACATTAACGCAGGACGATGATGTTTTGTTGTTCCATTGTCATACCTGTTTCATTTTATACCAACAGTATACACAATTCAAATATCAGGTAGACAATACGAATAATTCAAAATGAAGAAGAATGCTACCTTGACAAGTAATCATGAACCAAAAAGTAAAAAAAAATGAAATAAGAGAAAATATATCCGTATCTTGATGGTTCTTCCATTACGATTGACAGTTGTTAACGTAGTTCTATTTAAGATGACGTCAAGCCCCGTTGACAAGACTACAGTATCACCTGATGAAATCGCTTATTAACCGGTAGCGACTCCGACGTCCATTCCACCGGCGCGGCGCGACGTGAGGACAGCGCCAGACACGTCAAGTGCCTTCAAAAATATTTCAACAGTGGGACAATGACATGGTTAACCAAAAAATTTAGCATGTATCGATTAAATGTAATAATTGTTAAAAAATCAAATACATCAGATCTTGATCTTTTTTTCAAAATTATGTCGCTTTTTTTATAATTAACGTAATAAATATCAAAATTCAGATGAGTACACCTTGAATTTATTTTCGTTTCTACATTTTTATTTATATATGTTTATATGTATATTTATATATGAAGATCTATTTATATGTTATTTAAATACATAGATCTTCAACTGATTATGACTGCTTCGAGACCATAGTAGGTATTGAATATGCACATCGTTCTCAAACTGGTTCAACTTCTTCAGCGGTCTCAGGGACTCGAATGTCCAAGACTCAGTCGAGCGCCAACCACCTCTTGGAACCGCCTTTGTGGACCAGTCTGGTGGGCAGTTGCCTAACTCTTGCAGGTTTTCCTAGGATATCTAGGTGTACAGCTCCTGAAGTTCCAGGTTCCTTACTTTCTTATACTCTAGTTTTTAGAATTCTTCTTCAATAAAATCTTTTATATAATTATTTTCGAGGATCACATTTAATTTAACAAGATCCTGATTTTATCCAGTTATTTATTTATTGATGTATATTTCTTGTAACGTGTGTAATCAGATTTTATACTGTTAACCGTGTCAAAAGCTCGATTATAACCAATCTCTAGAATAAAATATTTTTAATATTCTTTGAGTTTGTTCAAATTTTTAAGAAACAAATTACTGGATTTTATCATGGAGGGATAATTAATTAAGATAAATTATATAATGTCTCGCTGAGACGAAGCTATTTATATAGGAAAGTATATTTAGAAGTTTTTCGATTCGATCGCTTAAGCCAGCCAATAACAGATCGTAAGCCCTGTAAACGCCCAAAGAATACTTACATACATACTTTACCATCTTAATTGCTCTGCTTCTGTTAGATTTCTATAATTTTTCTTATTTGAAAATATATCCAATCAAAATCATCATTCTTGATCAAATTATTTTTAAAAATTATTCTGTTACGCATTGAATTTATTTTATAAAAATATTTTAAATAATATAATATAATAAATAATTTTATAATATTATTTTTTGCTTATTAATTGCAAATGTTTATGAACCGCTCCCGCGGAGGCAGGTGGTGGCTCGCACCCCTATTTGGCGCCGAACCAGTAATGTGTGTATGAATTATTACAGCTTGTGTCCAGATAATGAAAATCAGGCGGGGCAGGCACCGTGCATGCGCGTGCCTAATTAATATATTCACGTCGTGGTAAAAATAAATATATATGACCGGCGATCGACCTAGGCCTTAACGCGTAACTTTAGATATAAAATATTGCTCAAGCGCAAATGTACAACATTAAACGTGATATCTCATTTCGTCGTTTAAATGAATAAACTGTTGAATGTAGACTAATAACATAAACTCTTTGGACAAAGATTCAAAATTTTATCTTTACACGTTCTTTGCTGTACTTATATTTCTAAAAAATATATTATTAAATAATAAAATATCATATTAATTATTATTTTAACGTAATATAATTTAAAAAAATATCGCAATGTGCATGAATCTGTCATAAAACTTTGAGACTTTTATTATTTTCATGGTTTGAAAGCATTTATTATCCCGACATAAGGAAAATGTATACCTAGTCATCAGGTACGTGCAGTGAGAACATTGAAGCATGACATTGACGCACACATATTATATAAGGGAAAAAAAAGAAATTAAATATTTACGTAACAGAATATTATTAAATATTAAAGTCTGAATGATGTGGTAATTATTGATATATCGTTTATTTCGATTTTTTTTCAAAATACCTTTATGGTTAGAAATAATTAATCCTTTATGTTCTCACTGCACACCCCTGCTAGTCATTAACTATTATTGCAAAGTCTTCATTAATTTAAAAAAAAAAAACTCTTCGAGATGGGTGCTCGCCGGTTGCATTACAACTGCACACAAAACAAGTGCACATATTCAGGTTATTATTCTGCAGCCTTGATTGTATTACCCTTCATTGTATCAGTTGTACGTAATATTATTTTTCTTACCAAACCCATCCCAATCTTCGTAACTTAATGTAAAATACTATTGTAATTTTCTAACCAATTCACATATTTTTCATATTAACGAAGAACATAATTTTTTTTCCTCTGTCGTAATCGTTATTTTATAAAATAACGATTATACCAGCAAGAACACAATAACACCCAAGTGCCAATTGACATTCCACTCGAATAAATAATTGTTATCATCATAAAATTTCACGTATTGCCTGGCAATAATAATCATTAAATTTGTATGTAATAATAATGATTGCGGCAAAAAACTTTACAAATATTTTACCAGGTACCTCAGTTATTTTAGCAATTTCAGTGACCAAAATAAGATCATATATAGAAGAAAAAAAGGATTTGCATTAATATATAATCAATTAGTAATTATATACATATCGCATCTCGAGTGCAAGAATATCAACCACCTTTACAAAAATAATGTTTTTTAGTTAAGGATGTCGTATTTTTATGTATCGTTTGTTCTGCTACCAAATGATCATGACTTTGTATTATTGTTTTTCAATGAACAGTGATACATTTGCATTTTATTCATTTTTCTTTAAATTAAATCCGTTTTTGTGTAAAATTTGATAATAATACTGGACCAAAAATTTTGCACAAAAACGGACTAAGTTTGCGATTTAACAATCTAGAAGCATTAGAAATTAATAAAGCTATCAATAATAATAGTCGAATAATAAATAAAAAAATAAATTTATCTAATAGTCCGATTTTAAAGCTGTTACCTCTATCTTCACTTAACTCCTCCCCTTCCCTCCCCCCCACCTAGTTGACACTCAGTCCCTCTCTCTTTTTCTTACCACCTTTATAAATTTCTGTACTTAGATTTGTCTATATTATAATTGTCCTGAAGAAGGTTGAGACCAACCGAAACTAGTTGACAAACATATAGCATTAAAGTGGTTTAAAACATAGCATTTAATTTATTCTTAAATGTCTTATAATGTCAATCCACAAAGTGTTTTCTTGCTTTGAAAAGAAAGAATATACCGTTTAAAACTTAATTGCTTTGTTATAAGAAATAGTATGACAACAATAATGATATTTTGACATGTCGACATGTAAAAATATTACTTTTAATAGTTGCAGTAGTAGATACTACAATATTTAAATTATGAGAACAAATATTTTAATCCCCATTATCTTAGAATGCATATTATGAAAAGGTGTATTCGGGGTGTAATAGGTATATGGTAATTGCAATATAATTTAAACATTTAATTACCCAAATAAAATAGACATTTTATCGTTTTCTCCTATTTTTATAGTACTAATATTTATATTAGCATATAAAATTAAATCGACACTGTAGAGCAGTATTTTATTCAAAAACGAATAAAACATATTTATTATTAATTGTGCCAATATTTCGGCTATTTAAGTGATGATATTTGACATTGAAGAAATTATCATGAATTAGATACTGTATGAAGGGTGGAAACTACAAAACCTTCAATGGAAAATTTGTCAACCTTAAACATACTGCGACTGTTTTGAAATATAGTAACTGAATGCTGAAATAGATGCCTAATTTTGTTGTCGTTAAAATACTGTTTCCGCCCATGAAAATGGGTCCTAGTTGCTTAGCAGGGAAAGAAGACGTGCAATAAGGATTAATGCTGGTAACCATAGATAAAAAAATCAGTATTTATACTCGTATTGGTCTAACATCACCTAAGATGGAATTGTGCACACAGGTCAACTGTCGTTTTTGTATAACTCCCGCGAAAAAATATTTTTCTATTTCATTTGCACTACCATTGGTCCCATATAAAAGAAGAAGAGAGATGACAATATAATGAGACGATTATGCTAATGTAAATACCTGTTATACTTCGTTTGAGAAGCAGAAATTGAACCCAATACAGATAAAATGCTTTAAGATAATGGGTGGTAAAGAATCTTATTTATTTAAAATAATGTATTGATAACGGTCGCGTTCTTGAAAATTCTCCAATCTAATAATTTTTTCTTGAAAATAAAAAAATTAATCATTTAAAAAAATTATATAAAATATTATAAATAAATGGGCAGGTGTAACTTTGATTTAAGGGATCATTAATTCCAGTGCCGTACAGTTGGTGCGCGGGTATTTTTACGGAGGGGTGACTTTTAGTGTTTAGGCATTTTTAAGCAACCCTTTGTCGAAGCGCATTTGAATAATGAAATCGAAACAGTAATGCCGCCAGCAGGTGTGTGTTTCAATTGGTACTCTCTGATAAGGTACTGAGCATGTAATACTTTGAGTGCATTTCAGATTACTATAGTAATTTACTATAGTTGGTTGTTATTTAAAATACTTTATTTTATTATTTAAACTAATACAACGTTTAGATGAATTCATTAAAAATCTAGAAAGACTAATTAAAACCTATTTTCAAAATATAATAATTTTTAGTAGATTTATAAAGAAAAATAATTTAATAAAAAATGACAATTCAAAAATACATTTAAAATAATAATGTAGAACATAGGAATACTCATCGAAATTGAGAGTGCAGTGCATTTTATATTTCATGCATGTGAAACCAATATGTCAGTAATTCTATATTCTTCCATATTATTCGCGGTCGTTCTTATTTGTTACGCCATAATTTTATTGTTAGGTGTAACCCTGTATGCGGAAAATATTTAGTGATTAAATGAAAATGAACTTATTATTAATATTTAAAGCATTAACTTTGTGGTTAGACATTATAACAGAATGTTAGTTGACTTAGTAAAAACCGCTACCAGTGGTGGTTTTTACTAAGTTAACTAACATTCTGTGAAAATGAACTTACATAAATGCAGCATTTTTAAGTACCTACAATTATAATGACTTTTGCTATAATTAATAGAGCACTATCCATAGTAATCGAAACTGAATATCCGAGGTAAATATTCACGCTGCATTACTAAATACCTATTACTCTTTCATCTTCTGCAAAACAATAACAGACCAATTAAAAGATTCGAGACATAAAATGCCGTCTTTTATATAACGTATTATATAAATTTTAGTTAATTTACATTTAAAGTTTATAATAATTTATTTAATAATAATAAAAGTTATAAAATCCAGGTTTACAAAAACGACGGTAAATATTTTGTTTATTTTGTTTGCAATATTAGGATTTTTTCATTTAGTCCATACAAACATACAAATTCATCATTGTATCTGAAGAAAGTATAATGAAAGTATATTATGTAAGACAGATAAGATAACCCACCATTCATATCGATAATAGGTATATCTCAAGTAAGCACTGACAATTGTCAGATAGCAAGTCTTATAGTTTTACGTGTATCATCCTACAGGATTTATAAATAACATTACGTCCCTGTATTCAATAAGTAGTAGTAAACAATTTTCTGTCTTGGCAGATCTCTATCACCTCGGAGGTCCGTAAACCGAAGATTAAATCCACGAGCTGTCAGCATCCGGCCTAGGTATCCCGCTTCACCGCGCGTTCAATTCCGTGTCAAACTCGGTAAGTAGGAGATTGTTTACGTAGGATAATAAATACGCGCGTTATAAGTATTCGTATTGAGTGTCCATAACCAAGTTTAGCCTTCTACTCGTAATATATTAATAAACATGTACTCTTTTAACAATATTTTTGTACGTAGGTATGTTCTGGGAACATTGTTACTGGATTTTGTCCTCAGAGGGATGATTAATTGATTAAGATAAATTATTGAGGTCTCACAGGTACGAAGCTATTTATATGAGAAACGTGCAGCGAAAAACTAGAAAAAAACGTGTTTGAACTGTCAAGTGATCATATACACAATGCAACGTTCACCAATTCCGTCGTAAGAACATCCACACATTATCAATTTTTGAAAGTTGTATATATGTTGTAATTCTGAAAAAATATATTCGTTTGTTTGAATGGACTATGCTGCATATATTTGTAGTCTTTTCTCAGGAGCTGAAAAAATTAAAATACTGAATTTCAGGCGAACTCTGGTATATATTAAATAATATGTTATGTAAAACGTATATGTTAAATAATTCGGAAGAATATCATATATCTATACATTAAAAAGAATATTTATTAATAATATAGAGATATCATTACCAGTTGCAGAATCTATGCACACTAGTTATGAGAAAAGACTACACATGTCTCTAGCATAATCCATTAAAATAAACTAATGATTCTCAGATTTAGAACATACCTATACCTAGAGAACTTTCAAAAATTTGATAATGTTTGATGTTTTCACGATGAAATTGGTAAACGTTGCAATGCCTAGAGTCATCACTTAAGCAAGCTCATAAAGTTTGTAAGCCCTGGGCCTTTGATAAATAAGACTCATATAAACAGTTTGTCTCTGTGAGACTTCTATCATTTATCTTAATTAATGTTCTCTATTCATATATATTACAAATGTTTATTATTGACTTGATGTCAATTTTTGTGCTTTGTTTTTTATAGCATATAGAACATGCAATGTTTGTACGACAGGTACTAATTAAACAAAAAATTTAATATTCTTTCTTCATTAATTTTATAAAATTATTACTTTTTTCTAGTTACTTATTTGGAAACATACAGTACATTGATTAACATACAAAGCTTTTGTTTAAGTATAACTAGTAAACACAATTCTTTCATTTGACAACGATATCCCACATTATTATCTTTATTTACAAATATTTTTTACCTATGGGTAATACGTAATTGTAATTTTTCAATACTTAAAATTTTATCTTTGACTGTTCTCGGTTTCGTAACTCTGATTTTAAGTCTGCCAGTTAATTGGTTCAGATTTTATAAGAAGGCTGCTTGCAGTAAGTACCTACTCCGGAAACGCGGTCTTAATGTTAGAATCTTGGTTATATTACTTTCAATTTTTTTCAATGCAATATTTTTTATTCACCGATATATTATTAATTTGGATATTATATTTTCTCAAAGTATATAATTTTAAGGAGAACCCACATATTTCCTCAATTTATGACATATTATGGATGGAATGGAACTCTTCCTTCAATTTATAGATATCAGTCTGATTTATTAATTTTAAGAACAAAAGGCTATGTACCTACGCTTTGCTTATTTTTGATCAATGCTATATTGTCAAAGTCAAAATTGCAAAGATTCGCATAAAGATATTGCCGAAACTATTTTTACCTGTCGCTTTCAGACTCTGAATTCATTATCTTCCCTAGATGTGTGTACTTGATTACTACTCACTTTTGAGCTCGATAGCAAGCATTTATTTTTCTCTACCTACATCTTTTAGTTGCATCTCATTTATCAGCCTGAGATCGTTCTTAGTAGAACGAATGCATAATCCAATCTTAGAGAAAGGCGTTAAAAAAATTTAATTCAATAATATTTTTCAGTGACGAGCTGAAATATTTAAATTATTATAAAATAAATAAATATATACCTGCAGTATCCTGTCAGGAGTAGATATATCGAAAATGTGTACCTATCGGTTGCTTAAATTTGAGTTGAGTCCCACTCGAGAGTATGTACGTTATATTGTATGTGTGCTATATTTTACTTATTCTATATTGATATTAAGTATACAAATTTAAATACCTATCATAAGATAAAAAGACACGTCAAATCTTAGCTTTACAGCGTAATAATATATCCTAGTTTAATTTTCTAAATTTTTGATTAAATATATATATTTTTAAACAAAAAAAACATTATTCTGTATTTGAAAGGCGATAAGTTACAAACGAACATATTCATATGAGTTTGATTTTGTTATTTCTGAAATATTGATTACGATAATATATGTATGATAATATTGAATTTGTTGAATCCTTCATAACAGATTAACATAAAGTTATCAAATAAATAAAATACGAATTGAATAATTTATCTTAGCGGTAATGTATATGAACATATGTAATGCAGGAAAACAATACTTTTATCCATCACCACATGCATGAAACAATCTAAACATTATTTATTTTTATGTTTAAGTAAAAACAATGCATTTATTATATAGTCAACTATCCTAATATTGAATCTGTCTGTCCGTAAGTCGCTGGAATTAGGCTGCAATTATAACAACACTGATGATGTCTAAGCCTTTATGAGGTCCGGACGCCCGAGTGTGACACATCAATCATCGCGCGGCTCAGATTATTAATTTCGTTATTAATTTTTATTATGTTTCGTGATTTTTCTCGGGTTAACCAGCGGCTAATTAATAAATAGATATACCTTATAAATAGATATAATTAATAAATAAATATATAATTAATAAATAAATAAATAATACCTGTGCAGAATACTATTTCTTTAAATAAATGTACACACAAAAATGCACAAAAGTAGAGGTATACACAGATAATCTGATAGAGCGTAACATTATTTTTTTATGCTTGTATATTAATAATAAATTTAATTATTCCTATATACATGCAAATATATTATACACGAACAAATAAATAAATGAAATTCAGAAAAAAACAGTATTCAACATTTAATTTTTCTGCCTAAAGTTTATTAAATTGAACACTAAACGAGTGAATCAAAACACGACTTATTAATTATCTCAGGTTGTCAAGAATCCCACACATGAATTGGGCTTCCTCGAAGGGCAGCGTTCAGTAACCAACACCGTGTTAACAAGACGGTTCTCCCACGAGACGCGAGAGATCCGTACAAATGCACAACAGCACAGCGGTACAAATGATGAAAGATACCCTGGCGGATGAAAGCGAACGGTTCATACAAACTTACAATTAAAAAGCATTAAAGGACGAGATAAGTATGAGAAATATGCGAGAGGCGACTTGGTGGTGTCAGCGAGGGATTATGCATATTGCGCGTCGTAATCTCGTGAGTTGCGTACTGATGCCGACCGCCTCGATAGATGGCGTTATTAATAAAGTCGAGTCAAGTGCATTACTTTGGAGATTTAGTGAGTTCGATCGGACAGAATGCATTTTGTGCGGAACGGAGAGGGGGAACACATTTTTTAATGATGACACTTAGCGGGAGAATAGCCGACAAATATCAAGTGCTGGTTTTTAAGACATGCCTAGCAATTTGTTCTTCTATATTTAGCAATAATAATTGTAGTTTTGCATTTAGTAAGTAATGCGTGTTACGCTGACAAAATCTTTTTTTTTCATTTTGAAACTCTTTATTGAAAATAAAAATATTACATACATTTTACATTGAATATTACATTTTTTTTATACATGTTTAACTGTCCCCAGCAAAGTAATACTTGTGTTTGGGGACAGAAGCATGATACATAATAATAATAAGAGCATGAATGGATAATAATGTATGTAAGTTAATAATGGAACAGTGCAGAGAAATTTATTTATTATATAACTAGCCATACACCCGTGAAAAATCACGGAAAATCGAACATAATAATTTCGTTGTCTGTCAGTCTGTCCATCTGTCCGTAAATTGCTGGAATTAAATTTTTTGGTATTTAGAGTGTGAAACGCAATCAGTGCGCAGCGAATGTAATGCGGTCACGCAAAGTAAGTCGTTATTATTATTTCCCGTGATTTTCACGGGAATACGACTAGAACTAATATAATTAATAAAGACTCTTGCGTGACCGCGCAACATTAGTCGCGAGCTGATTGCGTGTCACACTCTAATTATCTAAAGTTTTAATTCCAGCAAGTTACGAATTTACGGATCGACATCGACAGATGGATATACAGACGGACACCGAAATTTTTGTATTGAAAATATATGTTTCATAATTGAAAATAATATGATTCGATTGTATCCACAATATGAATGTACCCGCATAGTAGATGCACTACATTACAACCACAGTACAGCTACAATCTACTACATTCTACATCTCACCTGGCGAATCAAACGGGAAGGAAGATGAGCTTTATTCGCTAAAATAACTATACTATGTCATCCAGAAGTTATTTTTAAATAGGCACTATAATTTTTCTCGTAAAAGTCTACACTATTTTGAGTTATTTTTCATAACAAACTCAATTTTGCAATTCTTAAAATTTTCAACGCCGAAATTTGCTTACTAGAATCATTGTGTTATTGTAACAATATGAAAGTAAACGAAATAAATAAAAAGTAAGTAAGTCTAAAACTGGTGAACAGTTTCAAATACAATTAATATAAATTAACTTTGTTTAAACCACTTATTTATTGAAAAAAATCAACATGTTTCAAAGCCAATGGCTTCTTCATCAGGAAAAAATATTTTTAAATATTAAATTTAAATTCGTTTTCCTGATGAAGAAGCCATTGGCTTTGAAACATGTTGATTTTTTTCAATAAATAAGTGGTTTAAACAAAGTTAATTTATATTAATTATAATTATGTTACCATAAAATAAATTTGCTACATTTGAAGAAGAAGTTTCAAATACCTTGGTGTAATAACATCTCAGGATGGAAAGTACTATACTATCCCGTCTTACAAAAGTGGAGCTTAGCCAGCGAGCAAAGTTGGCAGTATACAAATCAGTTTTCAGGCCAACCTTAGTGTACGAGTGTAGACCACTGGGTAGAGCCCTGGATCTTGACAGAAAGAACCCGCTCAAGACTACAGGCCGCCGAGATGGGATTTCTACGAGGAATAGTAGGAGTTATCTACCAGAAGAGACAGAATCAGAAATACTCAAATAAAATAATGTCTCGAAGTGGAACAGAAGGGGCCGCCCTAGGAGGAGCTGGCCACAACCAAATTGGGCTGACGTAGGAGCGAACCTTTTATGCGGTGCAGGGACCCCCACCCTTTAAGGATAAGGGGTAGAAGAAGAAGAAAAGATGAAAAAATAAATAAAAATTTCCGTTTTTTGAATAAGTATGATAATATTAGATACCTTAAATTTAGGTAGACGATATTTAAATTTAATTGCGGAATTATTTTGATGTATTTTATGGACAATAAAATAAGCCTTAATTTATGCATTAGAACTTAGAACATTATGTAATCATACCCCTAATTTTTGTAGGTGATTTGTGCAAATTTAATACATGATTTCTGGTCTGTGTCTTCTAGGGTATTATGTCGTGTTTTGACGACCTTTCTGGCCGACGTTTCGGATCCTATTGCAGGGTCCATCATGAAGGCTGATGTGATGAGTATGTGTTAATGTTAAGGTTTAGTATCGGCTTGTACCATACCGAATTCAGGTACCGGTTTGAAATTACTTGTAAACTACCTCTCAATTAAATAAAAAGAATAATATTAATGACATTCCTTGAATAAAATTCTATAAATTAATATATCCACTTTGTTTCTTGAATTAGGAAGGCTTTCTCTAGATACGTGAACTGATAAAGCTATCACAGTGCTGAGAATGGATTGAGAAATCAAAGCTTGGTTTCATCCAGTTCTGTGAACACTTGACAAGTGAGATAACCTATTCAGAGACCAATCAACGTTGACATGATTATCACTTTGATTCGTATTTTATTAGCGTTACTACTATTTCTACAGGCTACTGATTGACACAGGTACCTACTTGCGGTAGTACTCCGTAGATGATGGCTGATTAAAGACGTCATCTTTTAAATCCTCATCAAAAACTGTTCCC
Organism: Agrypnia vestita; assembly: GCA_016648135.1. Classification (NCBI taxonomy): domain Eukaryota; kingdom Metazoa; phylum Arthropoda; class Insecta; order Trichoptera; family Phryganeidae; genus Agrypnia; species Agrypnia vestita. The sequence continues at coordinate 35,174 of JADDOH010000286.1, read as the reverse complement.
TTGTGATGTAAATGATATCGAATGGGAATCATTTTAAGTTTGGTCAGTCATCGATTCAATTATATTTAAAATGAACGAAATACGAGATGACATGATGTATTAAAGTTATTTTTTGTAGTTTGTATTTAATATTTTTTTAGAAGATATTTAAAAAAAATTTAAGCAATGTAATTAAAACCATGTTAAAGTATTTTATACTATTATTCGCACATATTTTAACAAAATTTTATTTGAATTGTTTTTCATTGATTGGTATGGTAGTTACATTCTTTTGCTAATGATTTCTTTAATTTTCACTATACATATTAAATGTTGTACAAGTACTCTTCAGTTATTTTTCACGAGTGTCCTTTCGATCAGTTTTTGTCATCAGGTGTTAATATAATATTGAATTACTAATTACAATGATGAGGGGCTGTTTCTCTAGAAACTATAGTTAATTAACTAAGTTAAAAATAACTCAATGGTGTGTAATGCAAGTTTAATTTAATGACAAATTAAATATTTTTTATTAAATAAATGAGTACCTATACACTTGCTAATTATTTTTACTTAATACATTAATGTCAAAGGTAGGTTATTTGGTATTATTCACTTCCTGATGGACAAGTGTTCAGATAAAAGATTTTAAAATCATTATTGAATCGTACCTGAAACAGCTGATTTAAAAAATATGTAGATGTATTTTAAGATGTTTCTCTTACTGTTGTTAAAAAATTTCAGCTCTGAAGGCACATCATTAAAATAATAATTTTTTGTTAAAAAATATAGCACTCATTTTCAATGTAAAGAGTAAGTTAATTTACGGCTTGCTATAACTTAAACAGTTATTGTTGAACTCAAGTTTTTTAAAGAAATTAATTTTTAAATCTGAATTAAGTACCTTAACTTGATTTTATAGGCGGCTTCCTGTATTTTTGGTAAGGCTGTTCCGTATATAGGAGGCGGTACTGCGATAGGCAGATGTTCAATCGGTCGAATGGCGGAGGGAAACCACAACATCGGGCCAAAACACTGCACGGTGCAGTGGCAGTTGAGGGAAGATGAATATGTTAATCTTTAAAAAAAGTGAAATTATTATTGGTACACACATTAATTATTATGCCTTTTCATGGAAGATAAAATTTAATAAACAGTGCTTACTTAAATGTACGATATCAGCCAAGGATATTAACAAAACTAAATTCAAAAAATAAACACCGACATTGGCACAATCATTATAAAAAGTGTTATAAAATAAAAACTGATATTGTAAATTTATGTATCATTTTTCAACATCTTGCTATAAAAAATAACTGGGTTTAGGGTAGGTAATACTATTAGGGATATGTGATTTTAAAGATTTGTCCTTGATACGCATCATTTTACATGACTATTGATATTTTATCGTCATACTGTACACACGGGACAGAGATTAATACTTAGTTTTTTTAAATCGTATTAATAGTTATATAATTTGTAAGTTATAGATAATTTTATGCCATTAGTGTTTAAATATTATAGAAATAATTATGCACAATTTACAAGCGTTGTTCTGGAGTAAGGTGAAATAGCATAGTAGACTAAATATAGCTATCAGTTGTCAAATTGGCTGTAAAGTGTTGCCAGTTTGAAAAGAAAATCTCTAAATACTGATTAACTCAGCTATCTGCTTGCGATAGTTTTCCGTAAATAATGGTTGATTAAAGACGTCATCCTTCAAATCCTCGTCAAAAACCATTCTCTTCTGGCTCGATGGTGTAGTGATTACGACTCGCCTAGTAATCCAGTGATCGGTGGTTTGAGCCTCATTTTAGGACACCACCAAGTTAGTTCTATTTTTATAGCACATTTAGAAAATAGTAAGAATGTTGATGCGACATGTATTCCGTATTCACATATCATGTATTTAATTTTTTTACCCTATATTTAAATACTAATGGTGGTTGGGAGATATTGGTATGGGTAATTGGGAACAAGGCAAGCACTTACCTTTCTTCCTTCGATTTTGCGTTTCTCCTCTTGCCTCTTCTATATCTCCAAACTTCTAGCGGCGAGGTGTTTCACGTTAATTTCAATGCAAAACACTCGCGTCAAGAATTAAATCTTTGATTCAATTTGCGGTAGTTCACAGCGGAAAATTATGCGGTCACTTTTCTATTCCGATATTTTTTCTATTGCGATTGCAGCTGTTTTTCCGTATTGTGGCGGCTTCGATTTTCAAAAGTGGAGCGGCTCTAGTACTTGCTTGGTTTCGGGAATGGGTAGGGACTGGGAGAGAAGGAATACCCTTTTCCTAGTTCACAAATTAATTTATGGCGCTAACATGCCGCCCGGGATGAAGGCTTGCCTTCATTAACAAGTGATAGAAAGAAGAAAAAAAATAAAAAAATAAATAAGAATAATAATGAACTTAACATAGCGTAATAGCGTATCGTTTTAGCGTAGCGTTTTAGCGTAGCGTTTTAGTGTAGCGTTTTAGCGAAGCGTTTAAGCATAGCATTTTAGCGTAGCGTTCTAGCGTAGCGTTTTAGCGTAGCGTAAGAAAGAAAATAAATAAAAAATATGGCGTTTAGCGAACTAAAGATAAGTTTAAAAAATAACAAGATTTTTAACGCGTTTTCGAATCATGTTGCGTGCGGAAAGGATCCAGAAGTTTTGTCTCAGCAAGGCTAATAATAGACTTGCTCCAGCGTGTAGATTTTTAGTATGATAATAATCAACAATTAAGTGAACAATGTGGTCTTTAGCAGGCAAAACGATTGGATGCTTTTGTGTAGAACTAAGTTGTGATTGGTTAAGTCGACCACCAACACGAATGATTTTAACATCATCTAAGTTTATTCAAATTCAAATTCAAATGTTTATTCAATGTTCAATGTTACAAATGTTCAAGTATGCGTTCAACTTGCGTAAAGCTATAGAGTCTGTATTCAGGGAATGATGGCGTTGTATGCATTTAATTATGAAATTCTCTGTTAGTTCTAAATCGTTTGCAGAAATAAAACCGCGTGTTTTCAAGATGTTTGAAAAGCGTAGGACATATACCGAAGCGCGTAAGAATTTTAGATAACTTGACATTCGTTGTGCCAATTTGTATATAGCGTTATCTTGCACGTCACTATTAGACGGCACAAGAAGTGACACGGTCTTTGATTCGGGGAGCTCCTCGTTTGAGCTTGTAGCAGCAACAGAGAATTGTATAGGCCACTCTTGCATAGGCCGGGTAAGCCATGAGGGACCGTGTTAATAAAAATTGTTATCAATTAGTTGACTTGGCATAACAGGTCGGGATATTATATCCGCAGGATTTTGAACACCTGGCACGTGGAACCAATGTTCAGCCGATAGGTTCTCATTTATGGCAGCGATTCGATTTGCAACGAATGTTTTAAACTTATAAGGAGCGGCGCGTATCCACGAGAGAGTAACTGTGGAGTCTGTAAATGCCAAGATTTTATTTAACTGAACGCGTTCGCAAATGATATCTCGTACGCATGCTATTAGATTTGAAAGAAGAAGCGCCGCACAGAGTTCTAACCTTGCAAGAGATACACATTTTGGTGAAGCAACTCTAGTCTTTGCGCATAACAATGTGACTTGTGCTTCATCTTCTTTGTTGTTTACTCGAATGTATAGCACTGCGCCATAACACTTCTCACTCGCATCGGCAAAACCGACGAGTGCTACGTTTGAGTAAGACTGCGAAATACCTACGTGACGGGGTATTTTTAACTTTTCGAGTAAATGAAGTTCTGACTTGAACTGTTGCCACTGACTTTCAATGTAAGCTGGAGCATTTTCGTCCCACTCAAGATTTTGCTTCCAACACTCTTGAACTAATAATTTTAATAACGTGGTAACTGGACCTAACAAAGAAGAGGGTCGAAGAGTCTAGCAGTTGTGGAGAGAATTATGCGCTTGGTGCATCTATCCGATTGACACACATCGGCGTTAATCTTGAATAGGAATGCGTCATCGGTAGGATTCCATCGGAGACCTACGATTTGTGTATAAGCCTCTTCATCAAATTGAACGAGCTTCGGCAATTTGAGATCAGCGGGAATTTTTTCCATTAATTCGGTACTGTTTGAGACCCATTTACCTAGGTGGAAACCACCAGATTTGAATAACTGGACTAGATCGCTATGAAGTTGGTAAGCGTTGTCAACCGTATCGACAGAAGAAATGTAGTCATCCATGTAAAAGTGTTTTTTGGCTGCCCATGCAGCTGCGGGCCAGCGAGAGCGTTCATCTGCTGCTAGTTGCCTTATGACGCGCATTGCCAGATATGGCGAACTCGAAATCCCAAAGCAAACGCGATTAAACTCGTAAGTTTGGATCGGGTCGCTAGGATGGAATCTGAATAATATACGCTGAAATCGGTGATGTTCTGGTTTCAATTTAACTTGGAAATACATCTTCTCGATGCCTGCTGAGAGCGCAATCGGGAAGAGCCTAAGATTTATTAGTAACTCAAAGATGCTAACTTGCAGATTTGACCCAATATATAGCAGATCATTAAGTGATTTAGTCGAACTTGACTTACAGCTAGCGTTTACGACTATTCGCGTGCGGGAAGTTAATTTTTCCGGGCGGTAAACAGCATGATGTGGCATATAATAGCATGGACCGGGTGCGAGGTTATCAATCGCATTGATATAACCCTTGTCAATATAATCTTTAATGGTTTCATTGTAATCCTTGCGTAGTTCAGGAATAGAATCTAACCGTTTTTCCAATTGAAGAAAGCGTATTTTAGCAATTGTGTCTGTACGACCAATTTCCGTTGGTTCGCATTTAAATGGTAATGCTACAGTATAACGTCCCGTCGCATCGCGTGTGAAAGTTTCGGTGAATATTCGTTCGCAAGCTGCGTCATCAGGACTTAAATGTTTTCTAATCGGTACATTTTCCAATTCCCAAAAGCGTTGCGTTAAATTTTCTAAAGAAGGTTCGTCAACTATTGCGTGTAGGGCGCGTTCAATCGGTTGCACGACACAGTCTGCTTTTCCCATGATGACATAGCCAAACGAGGTTTGTATCCCGACTGCATTTGAGTCGGATGACATCACCTTTTGGTTTCCCAGCAAGAAAGGAAATAGTTCATTGCCTATTAAAAGATCAATATCCGCGGGCGTATGGAATTTTTCGTCAGCTAAGGGTAGGCCGTGCAAATGTTGTAGTTTGTGAATGTTCACATAAGCGTTTGGAACTTTATCCGATATAGTGCTGATTACACGTGCGTTTATTTTGAATCTGCAGCGTGCATCAAAGCGCGAATAGATTGTCAAATCAGCGAGGCCAAATACTGGCTTTTCAGAGTTCCCTATGCCTCTGACTGTTGCTGGAGAATTTAAAATATTCAGGTTAAGGCGATCACAACATTTTTTTGTAATAAAATGACTTGTAGAACCACTGTCTAACAATGCTCTGATTTTTAATCTTTTGCCGGAATCGTTTAAAGCGTATATTACCGCAGTAGGAAACAGAGTAATCGAATTAGAAGAGCCTGGACGCGTCTGGTTATACGTTACATTGCTATGCATAGAGAGTGGAAAATTGGAAGCGACGGCTGCGTTTGCCGTTTGTGATTGTGGGGCGGGCGATGATGTTTGCGCGCGGTTAAGCGACGTATTATCATTAGACGATAAGCGTGTATTTGCCATCGAAGACTCTATGTGAAGTTTAGTGTGATGCATTCGCTGGCAGATGGCGCATCTATTTTGCGATTTACATTTTTTCACACTATGAAAGCCCAAACAATTAAAACATAAATTATTATTTTTCACGAAATCATTTCTATGATGAGAATTTAAAAGAAGAAACTTATCGCATTTATAAAGTGGATGAGGATTATCGTTTTTACAAAAAGGACACTTAGGAAAGCTGTTATTGACAACGAATGATTGCGCAGAATAATTTTGTCTTTTATTATAATTTTTATTAACTTGCGAAGTAGAAGATTTATTATAATTTGAAGTGTTAGTTTGTAAAGACCCTGCGTTACGAAGCGTGTATATTCGGTTTTGTTCCTTCACAAAGGTAATCAATGACTCAAATGTCGGTATATTTTCATGGCGTTTTGCTTGTTCAAAAAGTGTTACAGTTTCTTTATCCAATTTGGATAACGCGATATGTGTAAACGTAAAGTCAGCTAGATCATCTAATTGAAGTTGTTTCAATGCGGAAAATGCGGAATAGAATTTTTCTAAGAACGTGTCTAATGCGTTTTGCGAGGGAGTTTGACTACCCCTGAAATTTAAAATTTGTTCTAGGTATAACGTGGCGAGAGTACGTTTATCTTGATACTTATTTTTTAGCGATTTCCAGAGAATCTCATAATTAGCTGCAATAGGCGGAACACCTGCACATACCAATGAAGCCTTACCAGTAAGTTTTCCGACAAGGTATTGTACCTTTTCCGCGTTTGACAGATGCGGATTCTTATGAATTAGCGAATTAAAATTTTCGTAAAATAAAACCCATTGGTTTGGATTACCATCGAAACTTTTCAATTCTAATGCCGGAAGCTTGCTATTTATTTTTTCGTAATTATTTATTAGCGGTTTTTGATTTTCTAATTTTGTAAGCCCTACTTGTATCGCTTTTATCTGACAATATAATTCGTCGAACGCGCAGAGATCTTTGAAATCGGGTTCATATGTAGAATCACAGCTCAGTATCGTTATATTTAACTGGTCCGTTACTTCGGTGTATTCTCTTCTAGTATTTTCCAATGACTGTATGCGTATGAGAAATAGATCTCGTTTTATTTCTTCATCTACTTGTTTACTTAAGTCATATAAGGACTGCAACATTGAAAATAAACTTTGTTTTTTAGCTTGTAAAATCCGTATCTTGTTTTTTATTTCATTATCTTTGTTTCGCGTAGCCATTTTGAAAATTGACTGAAGAAATGTGTTGATTGTAATTTTTTTTTTAAAAACTATAGAATTAATCGAAATTTAAATAAATTAAAATATTATTTTTATAATATGAAAAGTTGCAATTAGTTATGACAACCCTGCTTTAGTTTTGAAAAATCTTAAATCTTGATAATTTTTATTAATAATACGCGTTTCTAATATAAATAAATAACAAATTACTTCGACGTTTGATTTTAAACGTGCTTCGAGTTCGGGTTTTTCCGTCAACCGAGCGGAAATTACCGAGCGCCGTGTGCCTTCGGCAATGTTCGGCGCTCTCCGTGTTTCCGAGCGTGTAATTTGTGTACAATTTTAAGTTTTCAAACGAGATTGTAGGTAGTATATTTATTTATTATTCACGCAGTTAAATATATGACGAACGGGAATATAATTTTTCAATATAATAGTAACTGCGCCAAGTGATTTTATAAGCGTTATAAGATAAATAAGCGTTTTTAACGAAATGTTTTGAATTGAACAAAGTCGGCGTATGCGGTTGTTTTTTGAGGCGATCACGATAGATATAAGCGGAATCTAGGAAGCGGGTATATCCGGCTCGAAGGACCATATGGTTGGGAGACAGTTGTCAAATTGGCTGTAAAGTGTTGCCAGTTTGAAAAGAAAATCTCTAAATACTGATTAACTCAGCTATCTGCTTGCGATAGTTTTCCGTAAATAATGGTTGATTAAAGACGCCATCCTTCAAATCCTCGTCAAAAACCATTCTCTTCTGGCTCGATGGTGTAGTGATTACGACTCGCCTAGTAATCCAGTGATCGGTGGTTTGAGCCTCATTTTAGGACACCACCAAGTTAGTTCTATTTTTATAGCACATTTAGAAAATAGTAAGAATGTTGATGCGACATGTATTCCGTATTCACATATCATGTATTTAATTTTTTTACCCTATATTTAAATACTAATGGTGGTTGGGAGATATTGGTATGGGTAATTGGGAACAAGGCAAGCACTTACCTTTCTTCCTTCGATTTTGCGTTTCTCCTCTTGCCTCTTCTATATCTCCAAACTTCTAGCGGCGAGGTGTTTCACGTTAATTTCAATGTAAAGCACTCGCGTCAAGATTTAAATCTTTGTTTCAATTTGCGGTAGTTCACAGCGGAAAACTATGCGGTCACTTTTTTCTATTCCGATATTTTTTCTATTGCGATTGCAGCTGTTTTTCCTGTGTCTTGTGGCGGCTTCGATTTTCGAAAGTGGAGCGGCTCTAGTACTTGCTTGGTTTCGGGAAATGGGTAGGGACTGGGAGAGAAGGAATACCTTTTTCCTAGTTCACAAATTAATTTATGGCGCTAACAATATGTATATATATACAATGTATAAATTTATTTATACATTCAAATATATCACTTTTTATAAAATCACGTATTTTATCATTGTATTCTTTTGTTGGTATAATCACAATGGAGTTTCCTTTATCAGCTCGAGTAGAGATTAGATTTTGATTCTTTAACACTTGATTTATGTTTTCTAGCATCTGCATTTCATGTAAGTATGAATATTTCATTTTAAACTTTTTTATAAAACTTTTAATTGTCTCGGCACAGGTGTATTTTATCGCATTATTTGTTTCGTTCCCAATCTCCCACCACCTAGATACCCCCTCCACTTCTACTGAATCCATAACCCATACGTCAAACAACCACTCTCACATACCTCAGTCTTAACTCACCTGAAGAAGGAAACGAAACATGTAGTGTTATTCTCAAATATAAAATAGTGAAAAAAAAACAAAGTTTAGTGTTTTTGTTTCATAATTTTTTAATGCATTATGAATTTGATCAGAATTGTAGCTACGAGTAAAAACAACCAAAAACTTATAGTTTTCCAATGCAACATGGAACGGAGTAGGCTACGTAACAGGCTACAAAAACGTAGTTTTACTACAAATATATATATATTTTTTAAATAGAGATGCGAAAACGGAATTCGTGTCACATCAATATTCTTACTATTTTCAAATTAAGCTAAACGCGTGTGCAATGAAAATAGGACTAACTTGCTTGTCTGAAGTGAGTTTCGAACCTGCGACCTTTGGATCATGAGGCGAGAGTCCTAACCACAACACCAACAAGCTACTCTAAATGGAACTGTACTGGTCATATTATGAGAACAAACAGAGAAAAATGGACGAAGTATGTAATAGAATGGTATCCTAGAAATGGAAAAAACAAAAAGGACGTCAAATTAAAAGATATAAAATGACCTACCAAAGGATGGAGAAGACTAGCTCGCGACAGAGATGAGTGGAAGAAACTAGGGGAGGCCTATGTCAGAGGACAACCTGACCAAGAAAGCTGAAGATTGGATACTGATTAAATTAAGTTATTATTCTTTTAATGTAGATTGTTAATGTTACATTCACTTTATAAGTTAAAATTGTCTTCTATTTGGTCAGTGAATAAAGGCTGTATTTATTTTTTGTGATATATTATGACAAATACATCAGCAAGTAGAAAATGAACAACAGTGAGCCCGCCCGGAGCATATGCATATCTCATAACAGCATTTTTTCTAAAAACAGCGCCTGGAGCGTAGGCAATTTTTATAAAACTATTTTCAGATAAATGTCATCACTTCTAAGAATTTCTATTGGTTTAATATCACTCGAAAAACCGCGACCTTGGCTTTTAATTGGTGAGTCACGACTTCATTGTGTAGAAATATTGAGTTGCATGATGCGCGCGCATTTCGTTACATCCTTAAATTTCACTCTCAACTCGCATAAGCAAGTATAACATTAAAAATTTAGGTCCCACGATAACATCGAATTTTTTAATGTTCTACATCATATGTATATTTTCCAAATAAGAATCATCCGTATATTTTAAGGTGCTATGCTAGGGACATCTGTAGTCTCATTTTGAAATAGTATCTATAGATTTTGCAGTTGGTAATGATACCCTTTTTTCATATAAATAGCTTCGTCACTGTGAGACTTCTATCATTTAAATAAAAATCCCGCAGTGGCCAAATCCAGGAATTGTGTTCCCAGAACATACATATAAAAATATTGTCTGAACTTTTTTATTTATGACATTTTTCTATGAGTTATGAGATACGAAATATTAAGTTTTAATAGTTGCTGTCTGAAAATAATTTCGGAAAAAGACTTAAAGGTCAATAATATAACTTTTAGCCAAGTTATTATTAGAATAGTTTTAATGCTTAGTGTGGCCGCATATTGATCGCGATAGAACCGTGTAATTAAGTTGGTTTAAATATAGATATGAGGCTTTTGGAATAATTTACTCGTTAATGGAAGGACCTTGCACCTAATCCTACTGTACGGGGTGCTTAAAATAAACCCTCCTTACTGGATGATGGAAATAAATCTACCGTACAGATGTCAGTGGCGGAATAAGATTGACTGCAGACTACCGGTATTCATGCAAATAGAATTGGTTTTGAACAAGTCGATAATTATGTCTATCTAGGACAACAAATTTTCATAGTTTAGGGCAGTAGTGGCAAACCTAGGGCACGCGTGTCAAAGATGGCACGTACAACAATTTAGCTGGCACGTGGACGTAACTCGTGGATAAGAAATCCAGAGTCTTCACTTTATATTTAATTTATTCGTACACAAATATATTATTGTCATGAGTCGTAGCTTTGGGAGACAAATCAAAACATTGGAAATCACGTAACGATTTATTAATTAGTAATCAAGTATTTTTGACAATATCACGTAACACGAATTAAATTCACACTATTTGTTTGTAATTTATCACCTGTCTGTAAACTCTTTATTATCGCTGGATAACATAACGCCCGATGGCACTGTTTTCGCTACGGTTCGCCGCTAATATCGCATCGGTAGAAACGTCAAAATATCATTGACGCACCGCGGTCTGAATCTGATATTTATACGCAATCTCGATAGTTTTTCGAATCTTCGAACATTATTTTCACTTCTAGTATTTATGATGAGGTTCCCGTCACTTCTAGGCTGTTTTCCAAGCATCTTCCGAATTTTGTAGATAATCCTAAAGTACTTGTACGGTGTTCTAGAGCATTCTTTAGTGTTCGGACAGTGCTTAATTTCTTCTGATTGCTGCTGGCATTTATTATTTTTGAAGTTAATGTTTTTTTGCCATTAGACTCAAGAGACATTCATCGAAAAACGTTTTAATGTGGACCATTTCGTAAATATCTAACATCTGGTTGGTAATTGATGCCACTTTGACCATTATACGTACATTTTTATGTATATGTAAAATGCGTTTAAATCTTTTTACCAAAAAATGTTGTGAAAAGTTAAACTACGATTCGTTTTGGCTCGAGTTTTTTCTTTATTTGTGAAATGTAAGAAAAAATTATCGACTTTTTCTTGAACTACATTTTATGAAATAAAATTCAAGAAATGAATTAACTGGTGAAACCATTTACCCGGGCGTACATATTAATAAAAGTTACTTAGTTAAAGATATTTTAACCATTTGGTATCGAATGTACAGCAGCAAAAATCTCATTAATAAATAACTGGTATGGGGGTTTTATTGATTTAATTTTTCACCATTAAAAACTGCTGAACCAATTACGAAAGGGTGAATGAACCCTTTTCATCTCATCGGACCGTATTATTAAAATCTAACACGGTTCTCACGTTGTGTTTCTAATTAAAAAAACTAATTACAACATTATTACTCATTGTAATTATTTATGTAAAAAAAAACGCTTGGCACGTTATACATAAAGTTCACAAATAATATTTGTGAATTTTTGGCACGCGCACGTAAAAAGGCTCGCCAATGCTGGTATAAGGTGTAGGAATAAATTGTTTACAGAAAAACATGACTATATTCCGATGACTGAATATGATTTTCATATGTAATCTTCCACTATGTCTAGAACGAAAATTTTTCAGGGCTCACGTAGATATGTATGGCTGCGAAATATGGACTGTCATCAAAAGAGGTCAAAAAAACGGAAAGAATCTTCTAGTATGATAAAGTAAAAGAAATATGCGGACAAAATAACAGTTAAAAAATATTAATTTGCCGTGAAAATTGTGATGTATTAGGAGGAGAAAAATAAATCCTAAAATTCACCCATTTTTTCACCGTTTTAATGAAAATACTCTTGTGCGATGAAATCAGTACATTTATTTAATTATTATTTGCCAAGTGATTTATCGAGAAAGTTCATTGATTTATTTGAGACTCATTATTTTATCATAAGCTACTACTACACCTGGCGCCCGTTTTATAATTAAAATAAAACAAGTTGTCAAACTAATATAATTATAAAAGTGTATTTGCACCGTGAATATTTATTTTACCAAAGAGTTGGCCCACAGATGACGCCCTACCGACATATAATACGTGAGGGCAGTTTTTTTTCAAATTTAAAAACTTTTCACATTATTTATCATTAACTTCATTATTTTACAGAAAAGCGATTATTTATAATTTAAAGCAAAATATTATAATATATTCTCTAAAAAAGTCATTCGAAATACGGCAGCCCGTAACTTTAAGTAATAATTTTAACCATTAATTATTTTCAGATGTAATTTTATTTTTCATGGTTATATACCAATTTTCGGCGATGTTGTGTAATCATTTATACCGGCACATAAGTAAGTATTTATTGTGTGTATTATCCAAATCCCTTATTTGATTCAAAATAAGTAAAATAGAATGATGTTCGAGCTCTCTGCATTTGGGATAATAATTTTGATAAAATAATGGAATTATTAAAAAACTGACCAAATATTTTTTTTCTTTTTTTATATTAAAGTCAATTGAAATACTCAAAACATTTGGTTTTTCATATTTTGAAATTTTATTAACTTTTGTACAGGATAGGCATATAGTATTTCCCCGAGTCAGGTCACTATGGATTCTCGATGTCACAAAAAAAGAAAAAATTTCAAACGCTCCCTACACTAAAGTTTGCAACCTTACATGAAGGAAATATTCATCATTAGAAAGAGAAAGGGTGTCGCTCCCTAATGATATTTGGGAATTTCGTAAGTGGGGGACGAGGGCGCGGCGAAAAAAGACGATTTTAGCGCCGTCGGCGCAGCGTCATATAAGATTGAAGGTTACTTAAGACATCTAGGCTAAGAATACCTCGTTTTGTAGCTCAAAGAGTACGCTGTTTACCCTTAATAATAAAATTTTCTCAACCAGCCTAAAGGCGTTTAAAAGCTTTGTAAAGCTACATATGCCCGTCAATTTTTTACCCACGAATAACATTTTTAATATGGAAACACGACTTCTTCATGTTCTGTGAAATTAACGTGTGTACAATACAGTAACGCATTCAACGCAAAAAAGGTTGACATGTAAAATACTGATGATGTAAACCACATTGAAAATGTCATTCATTTAAAATGTACTATATAATATATTACATATTATTATTTTTATACATTGAAATTTTATGGCTAATAATAATATTTTGGTTTAAAGGATATTTCACACCTCGTGCACAATACTTAATTAAGAATATGAATTAACACTTTTTGAAAAATATCAATAGGTAATCAAATGTAAAGAATACTTTTTAAAAATATTTTTTACATATATTTAATTTTTTTAATTGGAAAATATTTAACATTATTTAAATTGAATACTTCAAGTTCTTTCGCTTTTACTGAAATCAAATTGATTACAAATAAAAAACCTTCTAAAAATAGCGTTCAAATTTCTTCTACCATTTCTTATCTATGGTTGCTAACTGTCAACGTCACGTAAAATGACGTCTTCCAATAATTTTTTTACGAGAAATGCCTTAGATACTTGTAAAAAACGCAAAAAGATTAATGATTTTTTTTTATATAACGAAGCAAAAATGAAATAACATCGGTATAATTTGAAAAAAGACACACTTAGAATAACAAATTATACCTTTCTATAATCCATATTGCAATATGGAATCTAACATATGTGGGGTATAAAAGCAAAGGCAGCAATATCCAAAAAATTTAAGAAATGGTTTAAATGCTTTCACTGATGACTACTTATTTTAAATGCACTGAATTCTAGAGTTTATATATCTATCCCTTCCAAAATCATGTTTTTCTATTAATTTAAAGACTATGTTTCCTAAAAAATCTCGAATTCAGTACATATTAAATTAGTAATCCTCGATGACTGCATTCAATTTAATTTTAGATATTGCTGCCTTTGCTTTTATACCCCACACATAAAAGAAATATATGTTTCACCCCTACCTATGAATCTTCTGGCTCTTAAAATGGCACGAAAATTAATTATAAAAATTATATATTTATAATCTAGAACCTATTACACAGCTTTACTATTTAAATAAATCACTTTCGCTTTTTTATACAAACTATAAAAAAACTTCGCATTAATACAAATAAAAAAATATATTTTAATCACCAAATTACCAAAAATAAAAAGCTAGAGCCTTTTCTAAACTAAACAGGCGCTTAAGTTATTATTTTATGTCATAATAAGCTATATTCACTGTTGTATAAGGGCCTTCTTAATTAAATTTTAATTTTCTTCGTAATTTCTTTATAACTTTTTCAATATTCGGAGACACCCCCCCCCCTGAGGCCACCCGTTTACTCATAAATAAATTTGTGGTGTTACGTGTGGACTACTGTAATATCATTTATGCTGGACTTCCAAAATTTCTACTCGATAGACTAAAGTGCGTTCTAAATGCGGCAGCAAGAATAATATATGGAGAATCAAAATTCTCGCACACAACATCCCTTTTGTGTGAACCTCATTGGCTTCGTTTTCCTCAGAGTCGAGTTTAAGTTGTGTTGGTTGATGTACAAGGCGACACATAATACGGCGCCTCTGTATCTTCAAGAGTTCTGAAAACCAGACGACTTAAATAGTAGACGCCAAACTCTGAGGTCAGTCACTACTTCATCTGCAGGAAGGATTGTAGAACCGATCATCCAATGCCAGAAGACTAAGTTTATTAAACGGGCATTTGCGGTGGCAGGCCCAAAGGGGTGGAACTCTCTTCTCTCCTAATACGAACAGTGCATCAGAAAGTGTTTAAAAAAGACTCAAAGTGTACCTTTTTGTAAAATCATTTCCATCAAATTAAATAATAGTGTGGTACTAAACAATGCTTGTGTGAAGCTCCCTTGAGGTGAAAATGGCGCTATAGAAATTATCAATTTTTGTCATTATTATTTGTTTAATAAATGTTTAACAAATAATTAGAAAAGTAAATTTCCGGTTATATTGAAATAAAATAAAACAGTTGAGTGATGCGGTGTTAACTTTATTAAAGGAAATCAATTCGAAACAATAATATCTGCATAATAAATAAACGATTCTGGAAAATAATATATTTTAAAAGGGATAATATATATATAATAAAATTGAACACATTGTAACATGTACATAAATGGCTTTATTTACCATAGAATTTAATTTGAGTTAAAGATTTTAGTGAATCTGAATATTTATTGTTCTATATTCAAAATATATCGGTAAAAAACGAATAAGAAAGAAATACATAAAGAAATTATTTATGGAAAAAAAATTTGGATACGGCCGGAATATGAACTCGAAATATTTTCTATCCGGAGAAATGCAATAAGGATACTCGTACTTTTAGTTAGTTTTAAGTTTTAGTTAGTTAGTTAGTTTAGAAGTTATGTCTTGCATAAGAATTGGCAACCACAAGGGGGAAATCCGTAATTACCGGCCAGGCGATCTAGCCATTTCCGGATACAAACGCAGCGTGGGTTCGAAGAAGTGAGGTGTTTAGAGCAAAATATGACGAGCGAAGGTGGAGGAATGCCTCCGGGAGGATTTGTCCAGCTACAGGTCAAAGAGCACGCGCAATTGGGGATTGGGTACGGCTTGCAGCCGGACAAGTACGCTTGCCATTTTTTGGTGCAATTACACCACTTTTTTGAGAGTGGTGTTGAAAGATTATTATTTGCGCAATTTATAAAAAATTGCTGTGAAGGACTTTTAAGGCCGACTGCAGGTGATCTAGCGATTCCATCTGTCTCTATGTTTTCATCTGTCTCTTCGTTTTCATCTGTCTCTTCGTTTCCATCTGTCTCTTCGTTTCCATCTGTCTCTTCGATATCATCAGTGTCCTGTGTCTTCACAAGCTGAACCTGAAATAACATAATACACATTTTATATGTCGAGTTTTTTATACGGCAAAATTTTATATACGGATACAGACTCACATTTCTCATTTAAAAAATGTAAATTTTATGTAATGTAGATAACCAGCGGTCAGCGAAACATTATGGTCCAGCTTAATGATTTATTTTGTTTACCCATTAATGCGGCTCAAATTGTTTCGTGATGGAATCAAGTTAAATCAAAAAATATATCAAGAATATTCAGAATGTTCAGCATATTCAGAATATTTAGAGTTTGTCCTAATTTTTCAATGAATACAGTGCTGAATTTTTATCCCAGGAGACATCATTAATCAAGATATATTATTGGTGTCTCATAGAGACGAAATTTTTTTTTTATGGGAAAGTAGATATGGAAGTCTTTGGATGTTCATACTTTGGATTTTACTACCTATCGTACGGAATTTCATCTTAAATAACGTTTTGATTTATGTTATTCTATATTATGTTATTCTATACGTTTACAATTTATATTACCTAATATTTTATTATTTTCAAAAAATACAGAAATTTTGTCTATTATTTTAATAACATTTTTTATTTTTATGTGTGTATCTCTCGTGGTTACCTATTTTCTGTTTATAATAATATTTTGATAATTTAATGTGGCAGATCACTTCAAGAGCACGTTCCGTACATAACCTTACTCAATAGTCACCAAGAGGAGTCACCATTTCTCCAAAATAAATGTCTACTACTAAAATGTTATAATGAAATATTATAATATACACGAAATAAAAAGGATCGTCCCCGACTATTCAAAAAGTTTTCAATGCTTCATTTAAAGTATTAGTTTTAAAATGCACTTTTCATCACGTTATACCAGACGTAATTATTATTGTTCGACGTCATCCCAAGGCTCTCTCCACTTCTCCAATCCGTTTCAGAAACTTTTATTATAGAGGTAAATGAGACAAGTATACTACGTAACCTTCAGAATGCAGAGTATTGAAATGTGTAGAGAACAACGTATACATGTACATGGATTTATGTATTAACGCCTCAAAAATAATTATAACAGGGATAAATTTATTTTTTAGTACAGAGACCGTAAGATGGTTTCCACAGAGTTAACATGTTATGTATTAACATATAGCAACAATAACTTCAGTTATACAAAAAAATAAAAATTAGGAACAAACTATGAAAGTCAAAGAATTAAAGATAAAAGGAGAATCAGAAATGGATTGGAAAGGACAGATCTACTTAGTAAAAAGGGGAAGAGATAAGAAGAAAAAGAAGTGCAAAAGATGTATAGCATAAAGATATCTGAAAAATACATCTGCGTCTACATATACGCCTGGACAAAAGAAAGAAGATGGATTAAAAAAGAGAAAAAACATTTTTATGACTGAGGTGAATATCCAAGAGTTTTAAATTCATAGATTGATGAATTCAAGAGATCCAAGTCGCTGAATATAGTGTTGAACAAATTAGACGAGCGATATATAAAAGAGTTTTGTCGGGAGTTGGTATTACAGTGTGAAAGGCTCAAGGTCTCCACCGTCTAATGTATCTTACGGGTACTCTCAGGGAGATGCGCTGCAGCAATGCTGGGCAGTCAATCTTGGAGGTAGCTAGTTTATGAAGAAATATAATATCCGCAGTATTTCCGCGATTGACCAGGGGTGTAGTGTTAGAGAAGGTCGTGGAATCTAAATTACTAATGTGAGTACGATGGGAACGAAAGACGAGATATTTTATGAATCTGTTCTGAACACTTTCGATTCTGTTTATATGAACTTGTTTTCTGATTAGACATCGTCTATTTATGTTTTTACAAATATAATCTGATACTAAAAAATGTAGATGAAGGATAAAAAAAAGCAAAACAATGAAATGAAATATGTATGGGAGGATGACTCTGGTGATGCTGATATGCTCCAGCAGTCTCCACTGACTAAACTTATGTAATAGAATATTTTTATTATTTAACTATGATCCCGGATATGTAAACTTTCAGAATTTCAGTTATAATAATGAGTTTAAAAATGAAAATCATCGATATAATTTTGGAACCATTGGTTTAAATGTGAAAAAAAGTAACCCATAAAAACCAAGTTTTTATTATACTCCCTTTCTTTGTAAAATATACCAACAATTAAAGACGAATTAAAACATATAACATCCATATCACCAAACTTACAGTAATTTAATATATTTCTAAAATGTCAGATGTTTTGAGCTTTGATAAGACACTTCATGCTTTGAAGATTAAATTCTAAAAACATTTGTCAGTCAATTTAGATTTTCGACATTCGTAGTGAAGTAACTATTATGCATACCGACGGAGAATTCAAATTTAGAAAATATTCCGCGACGTTATCGGGCCGCCGTAATCAAACTTTTCTAATGATTCCAATTTGAAAAAACCAATAAAATTTATAAAAATCCGAAATTATACTATAATTATTAATTTTTTTAACGAAAATTTGATAGATCTTCTTGATCGTCGCCACAAGTCTACTTGCCAAATTTCAGCTCGATTAGATCACGGGAAAAGGGTCAAAACATGATCCAAAGTTTTTGATGACGGCAAGCAAGCAAGCAAGTAGACGCCACGAGTTAAAGTGAATAAAAATCAACCACACTAGACGCAGGAATGAGGTCATATTTTTCCTCTAGGTCTAATAATAACTGATTTCGAGTATTTCGAAAAACCCGCCGCTTTCAAACAAGATCAAACAAAAACAACAATTTCAAACAAGCACATCAGGTGGGTTTACAAATTTAGTAGCATTTGTAGTTTAGGTATGGATTTGGAGACTTTTGAGAAAACTTAATTTTAATAAAATTTTGTCACGGGACGTGGTTGTGGGAGGCAAATGAAAACATTGGAAATTGATTAACTATTTATTAATTATTTTAACAAATTCGCAAGGTCACTGGACATGAACTTAATTTAAAAACTATTCATTCACACTATTTCGCAATCAATCACTCTTCTGTCCGTCTTGTTTTATTATCGTTTGCTAAAATATTCTGTTTAATTCTCCACGTGAATTAAACAGAATATTTTCGGCTTTATCGCTGGTAATGTCGCGTCAGTTAATTATTATCCTTAGTTTTATTATTTCGTTACAATAATTTATCCTTACGCCGAAAATTGTAAAATTGTTAAAAAATATATAAAAACGAAGGATTTATTTACCGTGTCAATTTTTCACTCATGTTCTACTGTAACATTAGATAATTTCTTCAAAAAGAGCAAAATAATTTTGTGGTAACATTATCAATATTACTAATAAAAATGAACTTTTTTTTTACCACTTATTAATTTAAAAATATCAACATATTTCAATACATAAGTGGTGAAAACAATGTTTATTTTTATTAATTATATAATATTAGATAACCCTAAACATTAATTTCATTTCAAAACCACAACGACGTTTTGTAAAATAATTCAGATGACCCGATATCTTTAGTAATAATAAAAATAATAATTACCAAAAGGAAACAACCCAAGAGAAGAAATGTGAGCTTTAGAGAAACCATTTTTTTAGATTTCTCAATGTCTTAACGTCTGACTGATGAAGGAGACCTCCTTGCAAAAGCTTTTATATCGTTCAGTATTTGAACAAGTTAGTTATTTTTATCTCGCAGCATTCTGTTATAATATGTAAACAGGTGCAGTCATATTAAAGTAGGTACTCGCAGGTGCACCAACAATTGAAATATTATTAAATTGTTCCTCGTACAGAAATTGTTTTCAGGTGATCGCGACCGATTCTGAAAATAACGAAATTAATATTTTGGTGATCGTTACCCCGACACTCAAAAACGTCTGGTATTATAGAAAATATAAAACATTGATGAAAATATTAACATTAATTTCACAATTGAACACATTGAACCGAAGATTGGAAGAAATGAGTAGATGTGTGTGAAACAAACTGATTTCTACCAACTATAAAATAATATTTTTTTAATTAAAAATAAACAGAGATGCGAACACAGAATACACGTCGCATCAATATTATTACTTTTTTCAAAATATGTAAGCTAAACGCTTGTACAATGAAAATAGTACTAATTTGCTTGCGTCCTGGAATGTGGTTTGAACTTCAAACCACCAACCACCAGATCTCCAGGCGAGCGTCATGAGCACTCCACCAACCAGCTACTTTACTTTGTACGTATTTTATATAATATTCATCAAAAACTTATATTTAAGATAAAAACTCATATTTAAGATAAAAATTTATATTTAAGATAAAAACTCCAGATTGCAACAACTAATTTGCGTAATGATATAAATCTGTTTGACATCCATGTCGCTTCAGGTCTTTTTAAGAAGTTTTTAAGTCTGACAACACAATCCATGTACGAAAACCAAATATTAATGTACTATTTTGATTTTAAATTATTTATACCCCATTACTCTACAACTCTTGGGTGCTGAAAAGTGATACTCCAGAGTAGTAAGAATGAATTATTTGAGAAATTATCTTTTCCATGCCCTAGTTCGAAATAATCTTGCACTTGCGCATACACATGTGTGTTGTGCATTGTAAAACAATTGCAATAAATCATTGCATAAATCATTGCAACAATTGCATAAATTAATTTATTGCAATCAAATATACGCTAAAATAGAAATAAGTATCTTAAAACAAACAAAAGGTGCGTTCAGTATTATATAAAGTATACAATAAATGCAAACACACGCGCTATAACTAGTTTCCAAAAATGCAATCTGCATACAGATGTCATCACTCTACAGAAACAGGGGTGCTTCGAGTCCTGTCGAACATTATATCATGCATTGACTTAGGGAATCTGGTCTTGCACGCCCACTTAGATTGATCATCAAATATTGCTGGAGAGGTTGCAGAAAACCTATGGAATAGATGGTAAAGCATACGATTGGTTCAAATCTTATCTGAGTAACAGATCACAATCGGTGCGCTTTCAAAACTCAACATCACCAACTATTACAGCAAACATCGGGGTGCCTCAGGGATCATTTCTGGGACCACTTTTGTATATCTTGTATACAAAAGATATAGGAAAAATTATAATATCTGCAGGATTATGGCCTGACTGCTATACAGACGATACGAAAATTTACTTTTTCTGCAAACCGGATGAGACAGAAACGCTAAAAATAAAAATTGCAAAATGAGTCGAGGAAATAGTCAAACTCACCTTGAATCCATCAAAAACAGAACTTGTATGGGCGGCGACACCTATAAGACAACACTTAATCCAGGAATCAATGTCTTTGAATGCAAAATCTACAGTCAGGTTGTTGGGTGTATACATCGATTCAGATCTCTCCATGAATACATACATTAGCAAAACTGCAGGTTTTTATCAACTGAGACACATTAAAAGTATTCGCAGATATCTTCCCTCTGAGGCAGCCCGTTTACTCATTAATGCATTTGTTGTATCACGTATGGATTACTGCAATGGAATCTACGCTGGCCTACCGATGTTTCAGCTCGATAGACTACAATCTGTTCTAAACGCTGCAGCACGGATAATATATGGAACTTCAAAATTCTCGCACATAACATCCCTTGTGCGAGAATTGCACTGGCTTCGTTTTCCTGAGAGAGTGAGTTTAAATTGTGTTGGTTGATGTACAAAGCAACTCATAACATGGCGCCTCTGGATCTTCAGGAGCTCTGTATTCCAGACAACATAAATGGGAAACGTCAAACTCTTAGGTCAGCGTCTACTTCAACGGTGGGAAGGGTTGTGGAACCGGCAAGTCAGTTCCAGAAAACTAGATTCGGCGAACGGGCATTTGCGGTAGCGGGCCCCAAAGCGTGGAACTCTTTGCCCTCCCTGACAAGAAATACGGATTCAGAGACTTTAATTTAAGAAAAGACTTAAAACGCACTTGTTTACAAAATCTTTCCCAGAACCTTTTTAATATGCGTTGTTTTCTTGTACTATTTCTTTCTCTTTTCTTTTTCATTTTGTTATTCTATGATTTTAGTATATAAGAGTTTTTTGTGTGTAAAGCGCCCTTGAGGCGAAATTTTCACAAAAATGGCGCTATATAAATAATCCAATATTATTATTATTATAATTATAGAGGGGTTGTCATTAACAGATATACGAGTTATGTATTACAGAAAAAAATCAAGTGAATATTTTGTGGGCACAATACTGTCGCGGAGACATCTAATCTTCTTCTTTCTCATCTGTCCCTCAGGTAGCGATCTTTACAAACTACCGCCCTCTTGACCATACTTCTAGCATCTCGCGGGTCTAAGAGCTGTCATCAGAGAAGGGGCCGTGGCTTTTTTCTTCCTCTGCTTTTCCGTCATTTCGACATGTAGCTAATGCAGAATGTAGAAAATTGAGCGCCTCATGTCAAATGTAACAGTCCGCCTCATTTCTCTTGCCGATAGAGTTCATGATTCCAAACTAAAGAAAAATGAGGAACCAACAAGAGATTGCACAAGGATACAGCGATATCTTATTAAGTCTGGACACAAAACTCTTCTCAATATCCGTGTCATTAGATTTTTGGATGGCATTCACCATGGTAATCATGTATCCCAGATAATTTAACTCCTAGACAAAGTCTGGATGAATACTCGTCCGAGAAAACTGGATATCGATCAATGATAAATAACTGTGATTTTATTCGTCTCAAGAGTCTAATTTCTGCTTACTTTGTAAAAGCGATTGAGTATTGGAGCCTCCTACATTTTTTTTCCTTAGAGTCTACGATACTCTGAGTACTCTACATGCGGCTTCACCGCCTAATCTATTATCATAAGTGCATCAATTATAATAGGTTTTAACACTTTTACCGTATTATGTAATAAATGTACCGTGTAAACATCACAAGTTTTAAAAATATTATAAGAATTGAGAGGGTAAAAAAATCTAGCAAGAAAATTTCTTCTGGAATAGCGACCTTACTGCTTAAATATAATAAAATAATAAAATCCAATTTTTACTCCACCATTCAATTATGTACTCTCCATAATTGCGGATGCTTTGATATCGTTTAATATTTTGATCAAAATTTACTTTTACTGAACAAAATTTCTATTGATTGTGTTATTTTTAATACTATGAAACAAATATATCGAAATTTCCATTAAATTAGGAGAGAGAAAAAACATGTTATATTTTTTAGCATTTGTGATATTTTTAAAACAACATCCGTTGATTTGAATACAAATAAAAGGTATGATTCATATTATATTACGTGTTATTTTATTATTTATATATTTATGAAAACTTCAAATGAATGGGGGATGAACCGAAATCACGCCAAACAAGTTGACAAATGAATATTTAAATGTTGTTGCTCAATATTTCAGTTTGATCTAAATGTCAGATGGTACTTTATTGTTCTGAGGAAACAATGCGTTAAATATGTTTGGAGAAATTACAATCCTTTTCACATAAAAAATGGGAGACGAAATTGTATCTACAAAAGTATTTTTCTGGTCTGAATGAGATTGCAATATGTACAATTTCTGTAACGCGTTTTTTATTACTGTTATTTGTGTCATCATCATCATTCTTGGCACTACAATCCTTGGTGGGTCTTGGTCTCCTCAATAATTTTCCTCCACTCATCTCGGTCTAGGGCCAGCTCTCTCCAGTTTCGAAGCTCTAAGAGATATCTTTGAGGACGTTGTCACTCCATCTTAATTTTGTCCATCCTTCCTAAACTCCTTCGCCCTATTGGTCTTGAGTTCAGCAGGGACATTGGTGCTTGATGCTCGGACATTCTCTCCACATGACCCAGCCACCGAAGTCTTCCCAGTTTAAATCAATTTTGTGACATTTGGCTCCTTAAATAGAGTATAGAGCTCATTGTTGTAACGTCTGCGCCAATGTCCATTTTCTAGAACCGTGTATTTGTGTCTTCTTCTTCTTCATCAGCCTTCATCTTTCCACTGCTGGATATAGGCCTCTTCCTTATTTTTCCATTCTTCCCTATTGTTGGCTAATTGTAGCCATTTCTTTCCCCCCACAGCGACAATACCATCGAGCCATCTCTTTTGAGGTCTTCCGATGCCTCTTTTATTTTCTCAAGGTCTCCATTTCAGAACTCTGGGAGGCCATCTTGTAGTATCTTGTCTTGCAACGTGTCCTGCCCATTGCCATTTTATCCATGATATCCGCTACTCTAGTTCTGCACCTAATTTCGTCATTTCTAATTCTATCTCTTAGGCTTACTCCAAGCATGGATCTCTCCATGGATCGTTGCGTGCATTTGAGTTTTTCTACACTTTTCTTTGTAAGGGCCATAGTCTCCAATCCATACGTCATCACTGGCAGTATACATGATTCAAAAGCTTTTCTTTTAAGGCTAATTGAGATCTCTTTGTTCTCGAAGATATGTTTGAGTTTGCCAAAAGTAGCCCAGCTCATTCCTATTCGTCTTGGCAATTCTGGTATATATATTCATCTACTATTTCAATATTATTATCATTGATAGTAATGTCTTTGTTCTGTGGACTCAAAATTTTTGTTTTCTTTATATTCATCATAAGACCAACTTTGCTCGAAGCTTCGTGTAGTTCTTTTAGCATTATACTTAGTTCTTTGATATTATTACTTACAACTACTACGTCGTCAGCAAATCTTAGGTGACCTAAATATGTGTCATCTATCTTCACACCTTTTTTATCCAATTCAGGGTCTTAAATACATCTTCTAAGGCTAACGTGAAGAGTTTAGGCGAGATTGTGTCACCTTGTCGGATACCTTTTTCTATTTTTATTTATAGTGTCGTCGTCAATTATAACACTCATAGTTGCATTTTCATATATAAAGTATTTGTGTAATGTATTTGTGTAATGAAGATTAAAGTTGATTTCTGAGGGAATTTAACTGTTTTTCACTAACATTAACATTATTGGAGATGCTGCCTATTCAATTGATGACTAAATCGTTTCATGGGTATTGGTCACGTAATCCAGATGATTTCATATACGGTTTGGGGGAGAAAGGGGTAATGGGAGTCACTTAAGCAAGACATAAAATGAGACTGAATTTTTGTTTAAACTGTATGAAAATCAACTTTTATGGTAGTTTACCTGTTAAAGTATCAGTCTTCAACAGTTTCATTACCTCTAGAATAACACATTACTAACTATTAAACTTTAAATAAATCAACTTTGACCACCATTGTCCACATATGAGGGTAATTATAGTCACTATGGTGACAATGAGAGCCTAACAATTGTCACATACAACCTTGCAGTGAATCTCAGCCTATGCATTCTGCCTGTTCATTCTGCACGCAATCCGTAAGAAGAGCACCTATGCCATTCTTCATTGTTGCGACCAAATTCACCACATACTAGGCAATTATTCAGTTATTAGTCATCTTTGTTGTCATCACATATCTTATTAAGATTAATATCTGATTCCGAAGATGTGTTTTTCTCTTGGAGTATGCGCCTTTTTTCTTTATTTTCTCTTTTTCTGAGATTTTTGCTTCTTGCTTTTTGATTTCGGCACTATGCTTTTTCCTTTTGTTTCTTTAGCTGATGTAGTCAACTCTCATTACCTTATCATTGACTCTTATTACCCGATTGTACTTAATGAGTTAAAAAATAGTAAAAAATAATTTGCTTTTAAAATATCACAAATGTTTTTTAAATCGATAACTAAAGCTTACAGTCACTCAATAAACTGCTTTAAATACTCAGGTTTCTTGTAATAATGTACTCACCACTTATTTCGTGCACTCGTAAAATTACATTGAATGCGCGCGAAAACGCGTGGCAGCTCTCCTGTGCAAACGATGGACGCGTACTGAGCGGGCAGGCAGAGGGGGGCGAGCTGTCACGTAACGAGTATTTTAGGCTGATTTTTTTTATTTTTTTATTTTTTTATTTTATTTAGGTACTTAATTATTTAGGTAAATTAATTTATTTAGGTACTTTTGTCTGGATGCTAGAACGCTCACCGCCATTACCCTCTGACTCCCATTACCCCTTTCTCCCCTACATGTTTTGTTGCACTCGTTAATTATTGATTTAACTGAATTATGTACATACGTATCGAATGAGTTGCTTGTTTATTGCCAGCAGGGCAATAAATAATACAATTGGATAAAAACAAAGCCGTAAATCACGTGAAAAACACCTGGAGAATGAAATTACGAAAAAACTTATATAATTAAATATTTCAGAAGAGAATTTAAATTGATTAAATTTAAAGTCATTTTTAACTTTCAAATTTTAATGCAGATCGCTTCTGCTGCAGAGGAAGCTTTTTAAAATTCTACACTATTTCGCTGAATTAATAATCAAGTAATAATTAATAATCAATTAATAATTAATAATCAATTAATAATTAATAATCAATTAATAATTAATAATCAATTAATAATTAATAATCAATTAATAATTAATAATCAATTAATAATTAATAATCAATGAATAATTGTTAACACTTCTCTCGATATTTTTTCTCATTGATGTAAATCATTTCTCTTCTTTACCTACTCCCTTTTCTAGATTTATAATATAATTTTTCTAATTACATTAAAATATCATAAAATGAATAATAACAAAATACCAGTTATTAAATAATAATAACAGTTAGTAAATTAGTTTCTTATAAATAATGAAATTTGGTCACTACTTTTTAACAGACTGACATTTATTTTCTTAAAACAAACCTACTCGGCACTTAAGTTTCCCATACCTTATACTGATGGTGCTAGGTTTAGCATTTTAATTATTTTCTTATCATAAACTAATAATAAATGTACGAAATGCAATATGTCGATAAGCAGTTTTAATGCTGAACCATGAAAAAATAGTTATTTTATGGCTGCACTAAATACGAATGGATCTAGCTGATAGAGCATACTCAGGCAACAATATTGTTCTGAACCCAAGTTCTATTTCCTACTTCCACATTTACATTTGAATAGGGTATTGTTTCGTCATGCAATTCTTATAATAACACCGAGTACTTCACCACCGTATCTAGTGCCTGCAATTAAATACTAACGTCATTTGTCGTTTTCAACATTTTGTCTTTCATATTATAAAGAAGGAACTAAAAATTACGTTAAAATCAAATGAAAAAAAGTAATTTGCGATGTTCAATATATAAATTTGTACATTTATTTTAACATATTCTTTCAATATGTATTCGCAGGCACATAACATATTCTGAGTCATAAATTAAAGAAAATGAGTTCATAGGCTTCATTTCGTTGACTCGCTAAAATTTTTAACTAAGCATCCCGATTCCTTACAGATACCTACTCTTATATCCCAAATATAATAATTTCTTTGTCCGTCCTTCCGTGTAACTTCCGTAATTTCTTTATAGTAAATTTTGTTTTCCTTTTTTCTCTTTTGTGCCCTTTTTTCTTTTTTTTGCCGATTTTACGGAAACGAGCAGTTTGGCGCCGGCCTTATAAAGTGTGTCTTAGTAAATAAGTCGCGCTTTATTAAAAGAGATCGGGCGCTTTTATTCAAGAGACTAAGTTTTAAATACAAATTTTAAAAATACGTAACAATTTTTTACTTGGATATTTAATTATAAAAGAATAAATTTATTTGTTTATTTACGGGAAACTTACATAACAAATAAAAATCAGCTTACACATGAATACTTTATAGCACAGAGATCATCTTACGAGTTTTAACAGAATTAACAAGTTATATAGTAATACAACAACAATAACTTATTATAGAAATATACTTATTTTTAATAAACTTAGACGGTCGTGAGGGGGAACATTATTCCACTTTGACTCACTTCCCTCTCCTAAATAGCTAGTTTAGTTCACCTCTGTACATGCTGTCACGTATCGTGACTTAAGGAAAACGCTGGAAATTAATCACAGTTTTATTAATTACAGATCAACTAATTATTTAATGTACAAAGTCACTTAACACTTTTAAATTTAACGGTCTTCTTCAAATAACACTTTTTTGTAATTTTTCAATCGTAAATACACACTTTATTATCGCTTTCACTTTATTCAATATTCACTAGAACATTCCATCCAGTTTTCGCAAGTATTATTCGCCTCGCTTTATTTCGCTACGTAAGAACTTTTCTATATTATTTGCCAGACTTATCGCGGTTGGCCACCCTGGCCTGCGCAGCCCGCGGCTGCCTTTGCATTGGTTTCAACAGCAACAACTCTTACTCCGGCGCGCAGTCTTATTTATATCTGGCCAATGCTGGTATCGAACCTTCTAGGTGTTGCCTGTATTTAGGAAAACTTTTCCGTGGCTTACAGGTTTTATAGACGTTTCTCGATGCTTTCCGAAAGCCGTTGATTACGCTAGGCCGTATTGGAGTTTTCGATAGGTTGTGACCACTTCGAACAAGTGCCAGTTGACAGGAGTGAGTGATTCTTTTTAGCCTCGTTACAATACACTATACTTTGTGATTGTATTACATTTTCAGAATTGCAATTTGTCTGAATAATAAAAATAAATTTTTGATACCAGAGTTGCGTTTACCTACGAATGTTTATGGCTTGTATTTTTGTATTCCAGATGTAACCTTATTTAATAACATATTTAAAGAGACATTTCTTTCTGGTCCTGAATTTCACTTCACATTATTTTTAGCCTTCCCGTGCACCTGTGCCTTGTTAATCATGTTCAGAAGTGACTTCTGCGATTGTTGTTTTGTCATCCTCTCCACCGAAGTGTCCCTCTTTTATAGAACATTGAGATACCTGTCTCATCATCCAAGTAGGTATTAGATGAACATAGATGTTAACTTTTTATCGCCATTAACACATTTAGAAATACAGACAAATTTGCCTGATTCTTGTTACCAGTGCGGGAAAGAATTTTTATGTACTTAATTTTAACCATTACAAACCTATAAGTTTTATGTTTTGTTTACAAGAAACTGCAAAAGATAATTAACTAACCAACTTACCATATTGCCAACTTACCAACGTTTCTCCTCAACGCCGCAATCTCTTATGTCCTGGTCCACCATACTAAACTCATTTTTGCCGGTTTGTATATGTGTTTTTGGAAGAAAATTCCCACCCGTCCAATGGCATCTTCTTGTGTCGGCACGTGAAGTGTATTGTGTAAGTGTCGCGTGGTACGTGTGAGATAATTCAGCAGAGGCAAGGTGAGTTGACGGATACAAGGCGTAAATAATAATCATGATTAACTGTGTTTTTTTATTGGAAACGATTTACAGATGTATGGCGTGGTTATAACATTACTTGCGGGTGCTACAGCGGTCGGCGTCAGAGTGGATGTTCCAATTGGCGACCGAGACCTGGTTGCCCGCATCGAGCCTCTGATTGCTTGATATCGCTCGATGCGTGCGGCTAGAGTCGCGACGGTTCTAGACCGCCTCACATCTTTTCTACATGCTCTTCGGTTTTTAAATCTTTTTAAAGGACCGTCCCCCAAATTTCGGTATATCTGATCATATATATTTAAAAAGCCCTGTGCTCTTGTGGCCTTCAACGCTCGCCTCTTGTATATTTTACTATCTTCGTCTCGCTTTATTATTCTGTCGACTATACAGTGAACAGCTCTACATGAATAACATCATTCATATCAAAAATGTAAAAAAAAAATCTTCAATAAGTCTAAAAAGGGATTAAAAATTGAAATAATTTTTAGCCTAAATATTACTTATTCAGAAGAATGTTATATACATACAAAAATTATATTGCTTTAAAAACTCTAGTAAAAAAAATGTTAGCCTTTCTGTACGATGGCCTAGGGCTTTCAACCTGTAGAAGCTGGCTTAATTGATCAATTGATCACTCTACATAATGCAACGTTCACCAATTACATCTTAAAAATATCCACAACATCGATTTTTTTAAATTTCTATATATACATATGTTCCAAATAGGAATCATTCGTATATTTCAATAGGTTATGCTAGGGACACTTGTAGTCTCTTATTGAAACAGTATACATAGAATTTGCAGTTGGTAATGATACACGTTTTTCATATAAATAGCTTCGTCACTATGAGACTTTACTATAATTTATCGTAATTAAATAATAAGGAATTGTGTTCCCAGAACATACATATAAAAATGTTGTCTGAACTTTTTTATTTATGACACTTTTCTATGAGCTATGCGATATTAAACATTTAGTTTTAATAACCGCTGTCTAAAAGTAATTTCGAAAAAATTCTTAAAGGTCAATCATAAAACTTTTAGCCAAGTAATTATTAGAGTAGTTTTAATGCTTAGTGTAGCCGCATATTAATCGCGATAGAACCGTGTAATTAAGTTGGTTTAAATATAGATATGAGGCTTTTGGAATTAAACGTTATTTCTGATGGAATAATTTACTCGTTAATGGAAGGACCTTGCAACTAATCCTACTGTACGGGGTGCTTAAAATAAACCCTCGTTACTGGATGATGGAAATAAATCTACCGTACAGATGTCAGTGGCGGAATAAGATTGACTGCAGACTACTGGTATTCATGCAAATCTAGGACAACAAATTTTCATAGTTTAGGGCAGCATTGGCAAACCTAGGGCACGCGTGTCAAAAATGGCACGTACAACAATTTAGCTGGTACGTGAACGTAACTCATGGATCAGAAATCCAGAATCTTCACATAATATTTAATTTTTTTGTACACAAATATATTATTTTCACGACTCGTAGCTTTGGGAGACAAATCAAAACACTGAAAATCAAGTAACGATTTATTAATTAGTAATCAATAATTTTTGACAAAATCGCTTAACATGAATTAAATTCACACTATTTGTTTACAATTTCTCACCTGTCTGTAAATACTTTATTGTCGCTGGGTAACACAACAACCGATGGCACTGTTTCCGCTACGGTTCGCCGCTAATATCGCATCGGTAGAAACGTCAAAACAACATTGACCTACCACGGTCTGAACCTGCTATTTATACGCAATCTCGATAGTTTTTCGAATCTTTTTCACTTCTAGTATTTATGATGAGGTTCCCGTCACTTCTAGACTGTTTTCCAAGCATCTCCCGAATTTTGTAGATAATCCTAAAGTACTGTACGGTGTTCTAGAGTATTCTCTAGTGTTCGGACAGTGCGTAATTTCTTCCGATTGCTGCTGGCATTTATTATTTTTGAAGTTAATGTTTTTTTGCCATTAGACTCAAAAGACATTCGTCGAAAAAAGTTTTAATGTAGACCACTTCGTAAATATCTAACATCTGGTTGGTAATTGATGCCACTTTGACCATAATACGTACGTTTTTATGTATATGTAAAATGCGGTTTAAATCTTTTTACCAAAAAATGTTGTGAAAAGTTAAACTACGATTTGTTTTGGCTTGAGGTTTTTCTTTATTTGTGAAATGTAAGAAAAAATTATCGACGAACTTTTTCTTGAACTACATTTTATGAAATAAAATTCAAGAAATGAATTAACTGGTGAAACCATTTACCTGGGCGTGCATATTAATAAAATTGACTTAGTTAAAAATATTTTAACTCTTTGGTATCGAATGTACAGCAGCAAAAATCTCATTAATAAATTACTAGTATGGGGGTTTTATTGGTTGAATTTTTCACCATTAAAAACTGCTGAACCAATTACGGAAGGGTGAATGAACCCATTTCATCTCATCGGACTGTATTATTAAAATCTAACACGGTTCTCACGTTGTGTTTCTAATTAAAAAAACTAATTACAACATTATTGCTCATTGTAATTATTTATATAAAAAAACGCTTGGCACCTCAGACATAAAGTTCACATGTAATATTTGTGAATTTTTGGCACGCGCACGTAAAAAGGCTCGCCATCGCTGGTATAAGGCATATCGGAATAAATTGTTTACAGAAAGACATGACTATATTCCGATGTCTGAATATGATTTTCATATGTATTCTTCCACTGTGTCTAGAACAAAAATTTTTCAATCAGGGCTCACGTAGATATGTATGCCTGCGAAATATGGACTGTCATCAAAAGAGGTCATAAAAATGGAAAGAATCATCTAGTATGATAAAGTAAAAGAAATATGCGGACAAAATAAAAGATAAAAGATATTAATTTGCCGTGAAAATTATTATGTATTAGGAGGAGAAAAATAAATCCTAAAATTCACCCATTTTTTCACCGTTTTAATGAAAATACTCTTGTGCGATGAAATCTTTGAGTACATTTATTTAATTATTATTCAAGTGATTTATCGAGAAAGTTCATTGATTTATTTGACACTCATTATTTTATCATAAGCTACTACTACACCTGGCGCCCGTTTTATAATTAAAATAAAACAAGTTGTCAAACTAATATAATTATAAAAGTGTATTTACACCGTGAATATTTATTTTACCAAAGAGTTGGCCCACAGATGACGCCCTACCGACATATAATACGTGAGGGCGGTTTTTTTTCAAATTTAAAAACTTTTCACATTATTTATCATTAACTTCATTATTTTACAGAAAAGCGATTATTTATAATTTAAAGCAAAATATTATAATATATTCTCTAAAAAAGTCATTCGAAATACGGCAGCCCGTAACTTTAAGCAATTATTTTAACCATTAATTATTTTCAGGTATAATTTTATTTTTCATGGTCATATACCAATTTTCGTCGGTGTCGTATAATTGTATATACCTACACATAAGTAAGTATTTATTGTGTGTATTATCCAAATCCCTTATTTGATTCAAAATAATTACAATAGAATGATGTTCGAGCTCTCTTCGTTTGGGATAATAATCTTGATATCATAATGAAATTATTAAAAAACTGACCAAATATTATTTTTTGTTCTTTTTTTACATTAAAGTCAATTAAAATACTCAAAGCATTTTTTTTCATATTTTGAAATTTTATTAACTTTTATACAGGATGGGCATATAGTCTTTCCCCGAGTCAGGTTACTACGGATTCTCGATGTCACAAAAAAATAAAAAATTTCAAACGCTCCCTACACTGAAGTTTGCAACCTTACATGAAGGAAATATTCATCATTAGAAAGAGAAAGGGTGTCGCTCCCTAATGATATTTGGGAATTTCGTAAGTGGGGGACGAGGGCGCGGCGAAAAAATACGATTTTAGCGCCGTCGGCGCAGCGTCATATAAGATTGAAGGTTACTTAAGACATCTAAGCTAAGAATACCTCGTTTTGTAGCTCAAAGAGTACGCTGTTTACCCTTAATAATAACATTTTCTCAACCAGCCTAAAGGCGTTTAAAAGCTTGGTAAAGCTACATATGCCCGTCAATTTTTTACCCACGAATAACATTTTTAATATGGAAGCACGTTCATGTTCTGTGAAATTAACGTGTGTACAATACAGTAACGCATTCAACGCAAAAAAGGTTGACATGTAAAATACTGATGATGTAAACCACATTGAAAATGTCATTCATTTAAAATGTACTATATAATATATTACATATTATTATTTTTATACATTGAAATTTTATGGCTAATAATAATATTTTGGTTTAAAGGATATTTCACACCTCGTGCACAATACTTAATTAAGAATATGAATTAACACTTTTTGAAAAATATCAATAGGTAATCAAATGTAAAGAATACTTTTTAAAAATATTTTTTACATATATTTAATTTTTTTAATTGGAAAATATTTAACATTATTTAAATTGAATACTTCAAGTTCTTTCGCTTTTACTGAAATCAAATTGATTACAAATAAAAAACCTTCTAAAAATAGCGTTCAAATTTCTTCTACCATTTCTTATCTATGGTTGCTAACTGTCAACGTCACGTAAAATGACGTCTTCCAATAATTTTTTTACGAGAAATGCCTTAGATACTTGTAAAAAACGCAAAAAGATTAATGATTTTTTTTTATATAACGAAGCAAAAATGAAATAACATCGGTATAATTTGAAAAAAGACACACTTAGAATAACAAATTATACCTTTCTATAATCCATATTGCAATATGGAATCTAACATATGTGGGGTATAAAAGCAAAGGCAGCAATATCCAAAAAATTTAAGAAATGGTTTAAATGCTTTCACTGATGACTACTTATTTTAAATGCACTGAATTCTAGAGTTTATATATCTATCCCTTCCAAAATCATGTTTTTCTATTAATTTAAAGACTATGTTTCCTAAAAAATCTCGAATTCAGTACATATTAAATTAGTAATCCTCGATGACTGCATTCAATTTAATTTTAGATATTGCTGCCTTTGCTTTTATACCCCACACATAAAAGAAATATATGTTTCACCCCTACCTATGAATCTTCTGGCTCTTAAAATGGCACGAAAATTAATTATAAAAATTATATATTTATAATCTAGAACCTATTACACAGCTTTACTATTTAAATAAATCACTTTCGCTTTTTTATACAAACTATAAAAAAACTTCGCATTAATACAAATAAAAAAATATATTTTAATCACCAAATTACCAAAAATAAAAAGCTAGAGCCTTTTCTAAACTAAACAGGCGCTTAAGTTATTATTTTATGTCATAATAAGCTATATTCACTGTTGTATAAGGGCCTTCTTAATTAAATTTTAATTTTCTTCGTAATTTCTTTATAACTTTTTCAATATTCGGAGACACCCCCCCCCCTGAGGCCACCCGTTTACTCATAAATAAATTTGTGGTGTTACGTGTGGACTACTGTAATATCATTTATGCTGGACTTCCAAAATTTCTACTCGATAGACTAAAGTGCGTTCTAAATGCGGCAGCAAGAATAATATATGGAGAATCAAAATTCTCGCACACAACATCCCTTTTGTGTGAACCTCATTGGCTTCGTTTTCCTCAGAGTCGAGTTTAAGTTGTGTTGGTTGATGTACAAGGCGACACATAATACGGCGCCTCTGTATCTTCAAGAGTTCTGAAAACCAGACGACTTAAATAGTAGACGCCAAACTCTGAGGTCAGTCACTACTTCATCTGCAGGAAGGATTGTAGAACCGATCATCCAATGCCAGAAGACTAAGTTTATTAAACGGGCATTTGCGGTGGCAGGCCCAAAGGGGTGGAACTCTCTTCTCTCCTAATACGAACAGTGCATCAGAAAGTGTTTAAAAAAGACTCAAAGTGTACCTTTTTGTAAAATCATTTCCATCAAATTAAATAATAGTGTGGTACTAAACAATGCTTGTGTGAAGCTCCCTTGAGGTGAAAATGGCGCTATAGAAATTATCAATTTTTGTCATTATTATTTGTTTAATAAATGTTTA